>JAGFMF010011712.1:4318205-4335509 GCA_019455555.1 Galemys pyrenaicus | reverse complement strand
TCCCCGCTCTCTGTGGTGAATCCTCTCACCCACCCCCCACACCTCTGGCCTGTACCCCAGCTCTTGTATGCATAAATAAATAAATCTTTAAAAAAAAAATTTAAAAAAAAGATCAGATTTCCTGCTCACTCATGGGGCATTCTACTTTCCTTTCCTATAATCTGGACTTTTACTAGATCACTCCAGGTTCATTGGGCATGTTTGGACTTTCAGATCGAAATAATGGTGACATAGGATTACTTGTGCTAGAAGATAGTTCATTTTTTCAGGAAAATTTATAGACACAATAAATACAAAGTATCATGTCTATAAACTTGGGTAAGAGGCTCCACTTAGTTTCATCCACAAGCAGTGAAGTAAACATGTCAGTGATGTGTTTAAATAATTTCAATATATTTGCGTTTATGTTGCCAGAGGGCAGGCACTTAGAGCCCCACATAGTCATCTCACCTGTACTTTCAGGCCCTATGCAGCAGTGTGGGTATAATAAGGAGTCTCAGCACAACCTTTCTCTGCAAAGCAATCATGGATGTGGGGGTGTAGATGGGGATGTATATGTGAAGAATCAGGTTCTGTAACTTTTTTTAAAAAAGCATAGCTACCGACATGGATGTAAAAAGCAATAGCATGTAAAGAAATAAAATGGCAAATGTTAAAACATTCTAGAAAAAAATACCTAACAAATCTTGTGTCAGATTTTCATATTAAGTTTCCTAGAGTGTTCCTTTTAAGTCTCCAAGACTTCTGGGAAAGGCAAAACAACTAGCCAACTAACAACAGTGAAGAGAGTCATTGAACTGTATACTTCTGCTATATGTCTCTTTCTGATAAAGTTGACATTAAAAAATAGTGGCAAGTACTTTGGAATTGACAGGAGCCCAGACAGCTGGAATTCAAATGTTTAAACACTAAATGAGACAAATATTAACTGTTGTTTTCTGGTGAAAATGTTACCTCAGAGATAGAAATCTTACCTGCAGAGAGCTGACAACTGTTAGCAAAACTTGGAATACTGTTTGATTGTTATTGGGGAGAAATGGTTTTGCGAATATCACTTAGAAATATTCTCTAGTCTAGCTCTGGGTGAATGTGTTCCACATTACATCAGGGAAGTGACCATAAAAATTGAAATAGCAACCTGTTCTTTAGTTGTCAAACAAATGTTTGTACTGGGGATGGATGCTTAGGTGTTTAAATGAGAAATCCACCAAAGGAGAGCTAGAGAACTAGTTAAGTCATTGGCCAGAAATGGTAGAAGCATGGCTTCTAGGAGAGAGAACAAGTAGCAGTACCAATAATAGAATCCCTGGAGGATACAACCCAAGGAGAAAATGATCCTTCCACAATTCAGTGAGAGAGAAATTTTAGGAATCTGAAATCTCAGAGTTCAATATTCAAATACCAGCATAATTCTTACCTACGTAAATACTTGATCATCCCTATAACCTCCTCCTAGACACAGTAGTCCTCCTCCCATAATATGACAGGGGTCATAATCTGATTGCCACCTTAATTGTTGTTCCTAAACAGGACTGATATCAGGAAATAAGATCATACTTCATTTATTTTTTTAAAATATTTATATTTTCTTACAATGTTTGCTTTCTTTTCTAGGTGTAGTCCCCATAGAATTCCTACCACCAATTTACCCATGCACCATCACCATAGTTCTTTGTGAAGATCATACTTTAAATTCAAAATGCTAGTGTGGGGAGGCAGAGCTTTGTTAGCAATCTTGCTTGACCTTTTGAGAGTCCTGAGCGAATACCATGTGAGAATACCACCATGCAGGAAAGGTCACAAAAATGTCAGCAGTGCCATGTGTTGTAACCCAGTCATCAGTCACCCCTGCCACAGTGCCATATATCTGAGCAAAACTGTCTCGAGCCCTTCAAGCCTCCTATTCACCAGTTTATAGGTTTTTCAGATCAAGAACTGAACCCAAGAAATGTGAAAATCCAAGAAATGGCAAAATGGCATGGAGCCTCAACCATACCTGGATTTGATTTAGATAAGACCCTTGACTTTGATTATGAATTTGATGCCAACAATGGTATGAGAATTTGGGGGGAGTTTTGAGAAGTAGTGAATGTATATTGCTTGAGGGAAGAATGTAAATAATTTTTGACCAAGGGCAGACTGTAGCAATTTAAAATGATTTCCATAAATGATTTTGCATTCTTCCCATCTAGAGGTCTATGTTCTTTCCTCTTTAAATCCCTGAACTTGTGATTGCTTCTACTAAAAGGGCATGACCAAAGTATTGCTTTGTGACTTCTACGGCTAGGCCATTATTTATCATGTCAAGTCTATCTTTTTTGTTGGAACTCTCACTCATGATGAGGCCTCATGTCAGTGAAATCCCATACAGGTTTTCTGGCCCGCAGTTCCTGCCAATTCTGCCCCTCTAGCAATCTCTTCAGTATGCTAGACATTAAGAAGAATCATTTCTAAGAAGCCAGATATGTGAGTGAATTATACCAAGTGAACTAGATTGATGCTACAAGGAAGAGGTTTACCCAACCAGGCCCTGAATAATTGTCAGGCTGACAATATTATGAAATAAAATGCTTGCTGTTTTAAATAAAACAACAATAGTAAGTTTCTAGGGTATAGAGGGTGAACTTAATTTAAATTATGTATATGTGTAAGTATAAATACTGATGGTCAACACACATGTGAGAAAATGTTCATCATCACTTATCAACAAAGAAATGCAAATCAAAACCATAATGAGACATCACCTCTTACCAATGAGGTTGTCCCATATTAAAAAGGCAACAAATGCTGGAGAGGGTATAGTGAGAAAGGAACACTCTTATATTGTTAGTGAGAATTTAGACTGGTCCAGTTCCTGTGGAAAGCTGTGTGGAGGTTTCTCAAAAGACAATAGAGATTTGCCATATGATCCATCAGTTCCACTCCTAGGCATTCACGCCCTAGGCATTCAATCCTGTTTTATGACAATATTCAATTCAGACACAGACAATCAACTAACTTATTTAGGGCATTATGCTAAATGTTGAGTGGAGTACCAAGAAATTAAGACCCAGACTAAGTTTGCAAGAAATTTAGTGAGAGAACTAATAAATTAACGATCTGATTCTAGATTTTCACTTCTAGGACTATGCAGTGGTTTACAGCTCACTGCTGTAATAATCAAACAAAACAAGACCCAAATTTAGCAGTTTATATTATAGTTTGTTGTAGGAGTAGAAGGACTTACTCTGTGCAGTAATTTTTGTCCCCAGACCCCTTCTATTCCATACCTCTACCATTTTATAGGGCCTTAAGATTCTTCTGCAGAATTCTTTGTATCTGGGCTTCAGGTAAGTTTCAGCCCTTGGAAGATTTTTTTTAGGAACTTGGCATGGAAGTGGTAAATGTTACTCCTACATTCCAGTGACCTAAACTCAGCCAAATTACCCACCCATATGGACCACTTTTAAAAAGACTGAAAAAGCAGTCTTTGAGTTATCAGAGGAATACAAAATGGGGTCTGGATGACATTACAGCGTGGCCTTTGTCATTGGAAGTAATCACTCAGGCTGACCTTTTCTAAACAGAGATCTTGAATTGAACTTACTCATCAGCCATTAATTTTCCCACCTTTTAATAGGAAATGGAAGCAAGGAAGACAACAAACACTTGTCAAATGCCTATCTACAAACATGATCTCAATAGCTCTCAAACATTCTATTGTGCTGGACATGGTTCTAGATTATACAGCTGGTTGCTGGTGTCTAGAGAGATTAGTTTGCTTGAGGACACTTAAATGGACATTGGTGGAATAAGTGTTTAGATCTGCCAGTCTATTTCCAAATCATTTGCTCTTTCATTACCTCTGAATTGTTGATTGAATAAATATTTGTTGATGAATAAATATTTGTTGACTGAATAAGTTGAAAGAATTATGTAAAATGACAAAAGTAAACAATTCAGAAAAAATTTAAACATTTGTGGGATTTAATAATGAAAAAGAAGTATGAAAAAATGAATGTGTGTGCTTTGAATAAGAAAAAGATGCTCAGTACTTACAGCCCATCGTAACCTAGTGAGTTGTGATTGGTTCACTTGTTTTTGAACCATTCATGCAGTCAACAATTGTACCTTCATCTGTGTGTACCCCTAGATAGAGGAGAAAAGAGCACAGCTCTCGCCTTCCTGGGGCATGCCTATACCTGGGAAGGAAGACACACTCTCGTTTTGCTTTTGTTATGTTTGGGTAGTCCTTTCTCTTAGTGCTGGCATTGAAACATGCCACATGATGGCTTTATTCTTTTTAGCTTAAGGCCAGAACTGCTTCTTATGAAGCAGCTAGAGTTTGAGAATTCTTTCTGCTTGGAAGCTCAGTGATAGGAAAATTTATTTTTATTGTTTTTTTTTCTTTAATTGAAGACTTTTACATGCTAATCTCCTTTTCGAGAAACTGTTAACTTTTCTCAGACATAGGTGGGAACTCAACTTTTAATCCTAGTGCCCAGAAGCATCTTTAGCATGGTGGTGTTAAGTAGGTTCTTAAATGTTGAAAGATAGCATCTTTTCAGCTCTGCAAATCAGCTTCCCTCATGCTTACATTTCTCCTTTTCAACTAAATACGTTCATTTTGCCTTTCTTAAATTGATCTGTGGAAGAAAGGAGACTTTAAAACTGGAGATATGAAGGAAGAAATGTAAAATACTAGGCAAATTGTTTTCTCTAACTGTGTAGCTAGTGAGTACCTCAGTTAAAACCATACAAATAAGATACAACATGAATGGAAAATCAGCATTATTTATTTAAAAATAAGACTCTAATTATAATTTTGGCATATTGAGGTGCTAAATTAATTTATACTATGATTTATTTTTTAAAAAATATTTATGCTTACAAGATCTGGGGTACAGGCCAGAGGTGTGAGGGTGAGAGGATCCACCAGCGACAGAGCTGGGAGAAGAACAGGCAGATGGGCCAAAATGCACTGCTGAGGGGAGCAGCAGGTGAGGCAGGAAAGGTCTGCTGTGCCATGTGTGTCCTCTTCCCGGCCAGAAATCAAACTTCCTGGCAGAATCCCCACAGTATAGTGCTAAACCCCTTGAAGCACCAGAGAGGCCCTATGATTAATTTTTAAGTCAGATAAGTTCAATATATTCTAATAGACTATGCAGGCTATCCTTTTCCATATATATATATATGTTTAATTCTCTTCATGAAGTTTTCTGAAATGCCACATTGGAAAAACACCTTTCTCCTGTTGAAACATTAATCAGATACATTTATTTTTTCTTCCATTTTAAAAATTTAATAAATCCCATTAATGCTTCCTGAAGTTTTCCCAGCATCATTAACTTTGGTATTTTGTACAGTTAAATTATTAGTTTTCATTCAATAAATAATCACTCAGCATCTCCTATGTATCAGGCCCTGTACTATGTGCTTGGGAAACATCTATGAATCAAATGGAAAAGGTTCTTGCCTTTGCCCTTAGTTTTAGTGAGGGAGACATATAATAAGCAAATGTAATCAGAAGATGATGTGGTTGACTTATTTGAAGGTAGACCTCCTTGAGATGGTGACTTTAGAGCAAAAACTTGGAGATGAAGGCGCAAGCCTGTAGATACTTGGAAGAAGAGACTTCCAGACATCAGGGACACTCAACAGAGAGGCCCTTATGCAGGAGTGTGCTTGGTTTATGTTTGAGGAACAGAGAGGAGGTGAGTGCAGGAACAGAGAGGAGGTGAGCTTACCTCAGAGAGGTAAGCTGAGTGGCCAGGAGGTGGGGACAATGTGGCCATTGTAAAGATTTTGCCTTATATTCTGATGAAAATGAACTATTGGCTATTGGCAATCTCCTCTTTGATTGCAGGAGAAACATCATCTTTTCCTCTGTTGCTATTGATCATTTTTATAATATATATAATGGTGTTACTGGTATACTTTAATCATGAATACATTAACTTTTATCTAGTATTGGCTGCCTGCAGAATGCAAAATCAGATACTGTTTACTTGTTATATAAGCAAACAATTCTCTATTTGTGGATTCCAGGTAGTCGGGATTTTTGCCTTCTGATTGATTGCATTGCTTGTGACCAAATCAGTTCAAATGTCAGCCTGAATGCATATTTAAAGACTGAAGGTTTTAGTAACTAATCTTGTAGTGAAGTCATGTTTGCATATTCTACATTTTATAACTTACTGATTCTATTTTTTCTAGATGGGTCTCTGAACATTTTCATTTTGATAAGCTCCCCTAGAAAAAAAATCCACTCTCCCTTTCATGTTTGAAAACATGAGGAAGCTTATACATACACATTTTGTTACACTTAAATTTTATAGGTGATATAAAATTCTTAAAACCATAAAAGTGTTCAGAGAAAAATATGTAAAAGGAAAAAATGGTAGTAGTAGTAGTTTTTGGAGAATGGAATATTTTTTAAAGAGTAGATTTTTGCTGATGTATGCATTGCCTTTTTCAAACTGTGAAATGTAACAAATACACAGAACAGTGCACAAATGATACATTTATAACATAATAAGCATCACAAAGCCAGCACTGTAGTCAAAGGATAACAGTCACTATAGTGACCTCTCCCCTTGATAACAATTTGCAGTTGACACCACTTAAATTAATGGAAGGAATAAGAAGAGAATTGGCCACAGGGAAGACTACAGGGAAAAACTGATCACAGGGAAGATTCCCTTTGAAGATTAAGATAGAATACAACCTGGTCACATCTGGGTGTGGCTACCCAGCTTGACCTTTGCTGTGACATTCCTTGTTCATGGAAGCACCAGATCCAGTGATCAGTTACCCTCCCTTTTTGTCATCCTCCTCTGCCTTTCCCCCTATAGCCTTCTAAGTCTTTGCCCCAACTCTCATCCCTTCCTAGAAGAGATAGCCCTGGAATGCCCATTCCATGGTAAGATGGAGCTTTAGCAGGAGAGTCAGGACCAGCAGCCTCTGGCAGCCCCTTGCTGTGCTCTTGGATGAGAGCCTTGCCCAAGTATGTGCTGTCGTTTGTTTGGGCATCACCTGATTTTTGAATTGGCCCAGGAATGCATTGCCATAGCAATGTGCAGAGAAAAAGCAGATCATTACTAAGCTGTCACCATTCAACCCCTAATACTGCCAAACTTGCCTTGATCTGGACCAGAGGTGATTCCTCACTTCTGGTTAATTTTAGGGAAAGAGTTCTGGCATGGTGGGGAAGAGAAAGGAGGTTGGAAGTGAGCAGTGCAAGTTCTATAAGATGTTTTCTCTGAAGATGATGTTCTCTGAAGATTTTTTTCTTTTTTCACATTTAACACATACTCTCCATCTCTTCTAATTGTAAACTCATGCAATCCACAGATGTTGGCTTGGCAAGTAGGAACAAGGCAGGCCGAAAAATGAAACAGCAGAGTATTCAGTGTGCCAAGTGCCAGGGCAGGAGTTTTCAAGGAAGCAGCACCTTCCCAGTGCACTAGTGAACAGTAAAGACAATTTGCTCTACCTTCTTTTATTCTTTGGGACTGTTAGAAAACATTGAGTGGAAGGTTGTTTGGACTGGGAGAAGGGAGGATGAACTGAACGTTGTTTTATTGTAGGACAGCTGAAGTCTCTGTACCGTATCTTGGGTTTGGTTTGGTTTTTATAGGTCCGCAGTTGAAATGCATAAAAGCCAGATGCCAAAACGGATTGAAAAGTCATTTGGAATAACCATAGGAGTTGAACATGACTTCATGGGAAATATGTTGCTCAGTGGAGATCAGTGGGAAATTTACCTGGATGGTGGAGGTTGGGGAGCTGACACACTGTTCGCTTTCCAGGCGTGAGTTGCTGAAGGGGAGTGTGCCAGAAGCTGGTAAAATGTTCTGAAGAACAAACCTTACATGGCCTGAGCATATAATTTTTTGTTGACTTCTTTCCACTGCCAAATTTTCCAGTGTCATCTTGGGCCTAGGGAAGTTCTCTTCATTTTCTTGCAAGCTGTTAGTTCCCTAATATGTAGACCTTTGTCTCATTGATTAAATCTGAGCTAAATCTGAGGAAACAAGAAAAGTATTGTCTCATAGCTTTGAGAAGATTGGAGTCATGCTTCCACAAGCCAAAGATGCAACAGTTAGGGGGAGGTTGGGAACACACACTTCCCGTGAGCTTTCAGAGGAAAAGTGGCCCTGATGAAAATCTTGCTCTCAAATTTTTAGCCTCAAGAACCGTGAGACAGTAAATTTCTTTTAAGCTGTTCATTTTTTTATCTTTTTGCTTTCTTTTTTGTGTCATTAATATTCTTTTTTGTGTCATTACTTTTTTTTATTCAAGTAACATTGGTTTACAAAATTATTTCCCCCTTCAGGTATTATTTTTGAGGTACTTGATTTTGACACCCCAAGAAATGAATACTCTTGTATCTTAACAAAGTATCAGAATGCTTCAATGCCTTCTCTCTGTCTCTTTTGCAAATGTTTTCCTAAAGGGTGAAGATGGTCTCTGATGTTGTATCTAGTATCTAGGTTGTTCATTATCAGTGGGTATATTGGGTTGGCAGAAAAGTTATGATATATTTTTTCTTTGAAAAACAGAAAAATGCATCTGACTTTTCTGCCAATCCAATATTTCCATGTGCTCTCTGCATTTTTGGTTGACGTGAACTTTGTTGAGTTATGTGACCTTTTTCAAAATGGACCTCAATGTGAACTCTGGATAAATATGTGCTTTATTTTTGAATCAAGAAACATAGTTATTAAAAAAGATTTTAAACAATACTTTTTATATGGATTTCAAGGACAATTAAATGTTACCCACATTTAAATAACTGTTAAAATGAGTATAATTGTGCAACCTCAAGTAAGTCATGTAGCTCTCTGAGTCACACCTATATTTATAAAATGGTAGTAACAGTTTCCTGCATACATCATAGGGTTGCTTTAGAAAACTAGAGTGTGAAAACCCTTTATAAAGTGTAATATACTGTGCCCTTTTGTTGACATTAACCAGATTTATGATTATTGTTTTATGATTTGTATTCTGGCATCTTTTAAAATGAATTTGAGGTATCTAATGAAATACACAAACTCTCAGATAATTAAAATAGAAAAGAAACTACAAAAACCCTCTAGGGGAAGGAGAACACAAAAATCACTCAAATAGTAATAGTGTGGTAGAGACTGCCCTAGCAGACAGCTAGACTACCACTCACGACCTTCTTTTGCAGTTAAAGTTGGCCATGTGATATGGGCCATGAAAATGGGTCATAAGAATGGAAGTCATCTCTGCCACTTCTAAGTTTAACTCAGAAAGCCTCATGGAGGTGCTTCTGCATGCCATCTATTCACAGAGGGGGTGGTGATGAAAACTGAGTGATCTAGAAACGATGTGCTGAATCTGGTAGAGCTTCTATTAGCCTCACTTGACTGTGAGGAGTTGGCCCTGCGGGGCAACAATGAGCGCGCGCGAACCACCTAAGAGAATGAGACAAACAAGGAACGCAAAGAACGGAGGCAAGACAGGGTTCTGATCAAGCCTCCTCTTCTTTATTCAGGAACAGAGGTATATAGGCACTTAGGAGGGGAGGAAGAAAGGGGGAGGGAGAGAGTTTGGTTCAAAGTGATTGGCGGGGCAGGTGTTTGTTCTTTGTTGGCGGGAGGTCTCAGGGTGGGAGGACTGTGATCTTAGCGCGGAACCCTTTTTATTTTTTTTTAATTTTTTTTTAAGATTTATTTATTTATGCATACAAGCACTGGGGTACAGGCCAGAGGTGTGGGGGGTGAGAGGATTCACTACAGAGAGCGGGGAGCAGAACACGCAGATCAACAGAAGTACACTGCTGAGGGGAGCAGCGGGCACAGCAGGAGAGGTCTGCTGCGCCATGTGGGTCCCCTCCCTGGCCGGCAGCATGGATCGAACTCGTGCTGCAGTGACTGCAGTTTGCTTCACAGTGCGGCGCTCAACCCGCTGCGCCACCAGGGAGGCCCACGGGCCCCTTTTTAACTGGAGACCCTGCCTTTGTTCTTTTGGCGCCCTGACCAGAAGGTGAGACCGGACTTTTTATTGTTATGGCTCCCGACAAGGAGTGATCCTTTTCTTTCCTCCACCAAGCAATCAACCTGGAGCTGCAGCCATCACATTTTGGATCTGTTTGTTATAGCAGATTAGTCTATTCCAATACAGTTACTGTATTTGAGTATTCAATTTAGCTTTCAATGTTTCTGAATCAGAGACTGCTAAAATTGGAGACTGCTAAAAAGAGAGTTAGTCCACCACACTCATTTTTCACATGATCATCTCTTTCTGTTTCAAATCTTCTAGTGTCTTCAGCTCCCCTTCCTAATTTAATTCAGATTCCTAGGCATAGTTCACAATATGTATTTTGATTTCTCCCTAACTTCTCTGCGTTACCTCATGACACTCTTTCTTGAAGATCCCCCTCCAAGTAAAGAGAAACATTTGCCTTTGGTCAACTTTCTCATTAGTCTTCTTGTTTTCCCTGAACTACTCTTTATTTTTTCTTGAAATTTTAAGCTCACCTCCACCTCCTCTCAAGGCTTTTTCTAACTCTTTCCTCTCTCTGAATTGACTGGTGTCCTTATATTTTTTTATATTTCCCCACAGTCCTTCATGTGAATGACTCTCATGACACTTTGCTCTATTGTAATCATAGTTTTGACTTAGAGGCTTCTTGACTAGATCTGAGTTCAAGGATGGCAGAAGATTTTCCCTGGGACATCTTTGTATCCCTAATTTTTAGCAGAGTATCTGGGATGTTTTTCAAAATAGTGAAGAAATAATTGCAACAAATGTTTATGGAATGCCTTCCATGTGCCAGGTTTTTTTGCTGAGTATTGGCAACTAACAGTAACCAAAAATTGACAAGGCATCTTCCTTCGTGGAGATTACAGTCTAGTGAGGGAGACAAGATGTCATTTAAATAATTACACAAATATTTTAAAAAGCCTTGGTAAGTATTGAACATCTATCAGCCATCCCAGCTTGAATTCTCAAATATCTTGTCTGGTGTGGTTTCAATGAATAGTGGGAAAAGAAGCCAAATTTCAGCAGGTCTAGGATAAAATTGGTGTGTGAGGGTGGCAGTTTGTATAAGGAAGACAAGGTTTCCCTTTTTCTGAAAGTTTGGCTGTGAGGGTGATGAAGAGGTCGTGAGTTTGAGGGACAGGAAAGGATAAGGGAAAGTTCTTGTTTTTTAGAAAATGTTGAGGTTGATTTTTTTTTCTGTTTGCTCTGTGAAGAAGAGCTTGGTGGAATGGAAAACACTTCAATGAGCTTGGAGGAAATGTATAATTATTGAGCCAAGTTTCAGAGATAATGGAAGAAAAGGTGGGTGAAACTTGGAAAGGGAAAAGACACTGTTTTAGAGAGCCGGGATGGAGAAAAAGAATGATTAACATTTGGGGGTGGAGGCAGAGAAATTTGGAAATATTCACATCTTAGTTTTGTAACAATGTCCTCAGCTATGATTTTCAGACAATATAGAAACATTATGTATATGACTAATGTTAAACTTTAAAGTCAAAGGCATGACACCAACATGTAACTCAATTCATACCATTTTGTAATGTGGAAAACTAATGAGATCTAAATGGACAATTTTCCAGACTGGAATGACTTGATAGTACACTCGTTCTTCTCATATGTTCGTTTGTTTTTTTTTTTTTACTTCTGTAGAACAGGTTAATAATCAGTTCGAAGTTAAGTTTGTAGTTCTTTTTTTTTTTTTTAAAGATTTATTTATTTATGCATACAAGCACTGGGGTACAGGCCAGAGGTGTTGGGGGGGGTGAGAGGATTCACCACAGAGAGCAGGGAGCAGAACAGGCAGATCAACAGAAGTACACTGCTGAGGGGAGCAGTGGGCACAGCAGGAGAGGTCTGCATGCCATGTGGGTCCCCTCCCTGGCCGGCTGCAGGGATCGAACTCGTGCTGCAGTGGCTGCTGTTTGCTTCATAGTGCGTTGCTTAACCCACTGCGCCACCAGGGAGGCCCAAGTTTGTAGTTCTATGAGTCCCACAAAAGAATAGATAAATAAAAGACTTTGCCTGAACACATTGTAATTAAATATAGAACACCAAAGTCAGAAAATAAAAGAAACATAAAAAAAGTAACAGAGAAGAAAAATATTATCTACAAAGGTAGATGATTAGATTAGGTAGGCAACAGACTTCTCAGTGGCAATAATAATAAGACAGAATAAAGAAGAATAATATCTTTTTTCTTCTTTTTCTTTTTTTATATAAATTTGATATCAGTTGTGGTCCCCATGGATTTCCATCACCATTTCACCAGTACACCATCACCTCAGTCCCTTGTGCTCTTTCTGCCCTCAACCCATCCCCTTCCCCCTCCCCACAAAATGTTTCTGATTTGTCAAGAAGGATAATATCTTTAAAGAAAACTTAGTTGTCAATTTAGTACACCCAAATTATCTTTGATTGAGGTCATATGTAAATTGAAAACATTTAGAACAATCTTGAAAAACTTTAGTAGCTATATGTTTTCCCTGAAATAATTATGTGAAGAGATGATTTAGGAATAAAATCATTGGATGTAGAAGGAAAGAATGAGAAGTAAGAAGCATTGTCACAAAACAAATTAGTGAACAGAAAGTTTAATAATCATTAACTCTAAAAGATAACACTATTGCTTTGGAGATAAAAAATAAATGAAAATAAAACACTAGACAACAATAATATATAAAATAGGAGGAATATGATTGAAATGATTAATTCTCAAGACCATTTATTAGTCAGGAAAAAAAGATAAATTGTTTCAGATTTTAAGTGAAATTTGTAGGTGAAAAGTTAGAGAAATAGAATATGTAAAATTCAAATAATTGAAAATCTGTAAAAGTAAACAAAGGTTAAACCAAACAAGAGAATAAAAAGAGGGTTACTGAGAATTTTTCATATTGTGACTACTAAATCATTTTTGTTTTCTTTAAAAAAATTACCACTAAAAATTGTGAATTATTTTGAGTATAAAATTGAGATAAAAGGGAGAATACAATTTTCCTTCACGCCTCCTCCATGCCAACCAATGTAGTGTTCAGTAATAATGTTAGTTCATGTCAGTTTGGAGGTGAGAATATCATATATGTAGAAACCTAGAAGAATTAAAAAAATATTAGAACTAAAGAGATTTGACACAATTTTGGGCACAAGACCACTTTATAAAAATCAATAGTATTTTCCTATATTAGGAAATATAATTGAAATTGTATGCTACTTATATGACTCAAAGGAATAAGTTTTTAGGAACCAGCCGATAAAAGTTACTATCTTTGTAGAGAAATGTTTAAATAGTGTGGAAACATACAAGGAGTTATGAATAAAGGGATAAGCTGATTTAATGTAGTAAAAATATTAATTTTGCTGAAATGAATCTCAAAATTCAATTCCAGTTAAACTTTCATGTGTATTTTTTGAGAACTTGAAAAACTTTCTAAAATTTGTTTGGAAAGACAAAAGTCCCTGAATAGCTAAGTCACATTTGAAAAATGAAGAGAAAAGTAAAGTCTTAATATCAGACATTAAGACTTTATGACTATGTGGTTTAAAAGAATAACTGGTTTTAGAATAGGGCAATAGAATAAAATAAAGAGCTCAAAATTTGACCTGTGTATTTGAGGAACATAGGTAACTGGCAACTCAAGTGATATACTAAAAAATAATGAAAGATGAGATTATTTTAGTGGTATTTGGAAAACTCTCACCTAAATTGTTAAAGAACTTTAGATCCCTAATTTATAGCCTATACAGAAGCAATTCTGCATAAATGAAGGGCATCAAAGGCGTGTAAAAGTGAAACATGAGCTAATAGAAGAAAAATATCAGGAACATCCGCAAAGAAACACAAGAAATCCAGTGAAATGATGGGTTAAAGATAATGAAGAGGCAATATAAAGAGGAAATTCAGATTGGCTGGCAAGCTCGTAAAGAGATCTCAAATGCTATAATCAGAAATCAAATTAAAACAGTGAGATGCTATGCTAAAGTTGTCAGAACATCGAACATTAGAAATGTGCATATAGAGCCTCCCTGGTGGTGCAGTGGGTTAAGCAACGTGCTGTGAAGCAGACTGCAGCCATTGCAGCATAAGTTCGATCCTGGCCAGGGAAGGGACCCACAAAGCGCAGCAGACCTCTCCTGCCTTGCCCACTGCTCCCCTCAGCAGTGTGTTTCAGTCAGTCTGCCTGTTCTTTTCCCAACTCTGTCTCTGGTGAGTTCTCTCACCTCCGACGCCTCTGACCTGTACCCAGCTTGTAAGCATAAGTAAATAAATCTTTAAATGTCTGAGAAATTACTTGAGAGAGAGGTAGTTAGTTTGAAAGAAATAGTTCAGTAGGAGGAGACAGAGATGCCTTTAGTTAGTATGGGATATTAGATCAGCTTTAAAAGATGATGCATATACCCCCTCTTTGTTTGAGTGTAAAATTTGTGCCATGAGCTTATGCATGTTCTTTGTGCCATATTAAGTGTGTGATTCAGATAATTATTTTTCACACTTGATCTAAACAGATGGAAATCCTGTGGAGCAAATTGCAGGATGATTCAGAGCAGGAAACACATTTTCACAAGAAAACAAGAATCATGGGGCCATGGTACTCATGTGTAATGGGTTCACCCAGAACTTATTAAACAGAGTTGCTTGTGGAATAAAAGCCTCTGCTATGACTCCTAATGGTTTTGACAATCTGAGAAACTTGAGTCAACCTTGCTCATGGGATTTCAGGGACTTAGCAAGTTCTCTTTGTTCCCACTTCTAAACAGGAATTCTCTGATAGATGCTGTCCTTTGCTGTTTAATCCTTAACTAGAGCCTTTATTTTCACCAAAATCCTTGACTGAAGGCAATTTCCCCAAACTATTTATGTCACCAACTCTTCTCCTTAGTCCTCCTAGTCCTCTCCTTTGTCCTCCCTCCCTATCTTGAGCAATTGATTTTCATCAGCACAGAGAGTTTCTCATAGTCATTTCCCATTCTTAGTCAAAGGTGTAGAACCCATTGAAAGGACAACTGGTCAGCTTGCGCAGGTTACTATAACTTACTTCCTTGGTATTCCAGATTAAAGTTCCTCCCACCTCCTAACACACACCTATTTCTCACTGCTAGGGGTTTCAAAATGGAGACCTAGTGAACCAGGAAACCTGTACACTGCAACTTTGGGGAAAGAACATGACTGATTATTGAATCAGTTCACATCAAAACTTCATTTTTCACTAAGACAAGGTCACTAAAGTGATCCTAATTCATTCCAAGGAGATAACAAAACATCCTGCACTGCTGTAGGGACATTTTGATGGTTCAACATGCACAAAAGTTCCTTGTGTTTCTTAAGGCTTGTTCTACTTTTGGGAATTGTTTGCGAAAGAGTTATCCAATAAATGGAAACATTTATGTAGACAGATCTGCTCACTGTAGCATTATGTTTAAGTGCAGTACAAATACATAAGAGCAAGAAGCAAAGAGATAGTTAACTCTTTTTGACTGATAATATTTTTCAAATTTGACCATTATCAATTTATGTCATTAGTACTCACAAATTTGAAAACAAAATTTTTAGTAGTTATTTTTCCCCTTAAGATCTTGTACTTCTTCCTTGTCTGTTGCCAAGTATCTTTATGTCTATATCTTATGTTTTGACTATCTACTAGGTATGCACTGTGGGAAGAATTTTAGAATCTGTTTGTTAACTATACAATCTGAGAATAGAGAGGTAATTGAGTGATAAGTTGCCTTCTCTCTTTTTTCCTCCTCTCTGTTTCTCTCTGCCCTCCTCCTGCCCCCTCATATACACACACTCAAGAAAACCTCACCCTACCCCTTCACTCTTGTACTTATGTTTACTGTTTCTTATTTTTAAGTTTTTTTAAATTTATATATATAAGAACTGGGGTGTAGGCCAGAGGTGAGGGGGTGAAAGGATTCACCAGAGACAAAGTGGGGAGCAGAACAGGTGAACTACTGAAATATACTGTGGAGGGGAGCAGTGGGTGAGGCAGGAGAGGTCTGCTGTGTCATGTGGGTCAGCTTCATGGCCAGGTATTGAGCTTATGTTGGGGTGGCAGGTGATAGCTTGGTAGCACTGAAATTTTAACCCCTATGCCACCAAGGAGGTCCATTGTTTGCTGTTTCTTTGCATACGGTTCAGTTTCTCCTGTACAAAATAAAGGGTCTTTGAGCTTCATGTCCAGGAATCCTTCTCTGTGGCACCATCTCTCTGGTGTCCTGAGTGCAAAAGGGCAAGAAGTAGTAAGACTGTTGGCTAGTAAACTTTGATTTCTTACTCAGAACAGGAATCTCTATGGCAGGGACAGAAGTGTAAAGAAAAATGGGAACAGAAGATAGGAGAATAATTCTGGCATCTTTGATATCTGGTCATAGCTATTGTTTAGTTCTATGACTAAGTGGCAATTTTTTTCCCTCAAAGAGAGAGTGATATTTATTTTTAATGTTTTATTTATTTTCTTACATCTTTGTTAATTTTTTGAAGTATTTGATTTCTCTCCTTCAGTGCAGTCCCTGTAGTTCTTCTACCACCACAGCACCCGTGTTCCATCATCCTAGTCCTTTGTGCTCTTCCTGCCCCTGCTTTGACCCCTCCTCTGTAGCCTGCTGCATGCTTCAGCTCTATGGGCAGCTCACAAGTTTGTATTTTGTCTGACCCTTTGTTTGGTTCTCTATATTTTGCATATAAGTGCAACCGTCCAATATTTATCTTTTTCCTTTTGACTTAGTTCACCTGTCATAAACCCTTTCAGTTCTATCCATGTTGTCACAAATGGCATGGATTTATCTTTTTTGATCACTGAATAGTATTCCATCATGTATATAAAACCACATCATGATCCATTCTTTTGTATTGGGATTTGGGCTGTTTTCATACCTTAGTGCTCTAAGTGGCGATCTTAACCATCCTGGTTCAGTGGTGTAATTGGCAGTGTCTACATACTTTTGAATCTGTAGTTCACTGTCTTTGAACTACTTTCCAAACTCTTTAAGTTGTGAAAACTGATTCTGATACAAATGATTTCCATTCATAGAAATGCAAATAAAATAGTCTGTCCAGTGAGGATGAAATTGGTTTTGTTCGGTAGATGTTACAAGCATTGCATCTATCATACATTCCATGTATCTATTTGATTTTTCCTTTGAACAGTTCAAGTACTGCTTTGTTTTTCTATATTCATATTTTCTTTTTTTTTTTTTAAAGATTTATTTATTTATGCGTACAAGCACTGGGGTACAGGCCAGAGGTGTGGGGGTGGTGAGAGGATTCACCACAGAGAACAGGGAGCAGAACAGGCAGATCAACGGAAGTACACTGCT
>JAGFMF010011712.1:4280453-4314324 GCA_019455555.1 Galemys pyrenaicus | reverse complement strand
GGTCTGTGTGTCTGTCTTTATACCAGTACCAAGCTGTTTTAATTACTATTGCTTTGTAGTAAAGTTTGAAGTCTGGGAGTGTAATACCTCCATTCTCCTGAAAAAAGAATGATTCTAATGATTTGCATAGTGAAATAGTTTCTAATTCTTTGCTTAACAAGTCAGCTGATAGTTTATTAAACAAATTTTGGTGATAAATCACTGTATTAATTTCCTGGGGCTGCATAACAAACTGGGTCGCTTAAAGCAACATAAATTTACTGTCACACAATTCTAGAGGTTAGAAGTCTGAAATCAAGCTGTTAGCAAGACTATGCTCTCTCTTAAATCTATGATAGAGGGCCTCCCTGGTGGCCTAGGGGTTAAGTCTCACCAAGAAGACCCATTGCTCAGCCTGAGTTTGATCCCCAGCCAGGGAGCTAACCCACATGGCACAGCAGAGTCCCTGCTCATCTATGGCTCTCCTCAGCAGTTTATTTCAGTGGGTTGTGGGGATTCAGTAGCTTGTCCTACTCCCTACTCTATTTTTGGTGAATCCCCTCACCATACCCCCTCAGACCTCTGGCCTGTACCCCAAATCTCTATGCAAAATAAATAAAAATCTTAAAAAAACCCAAAAACCTATAGTTAAGAATGACTACTTAGGGGCCTCCCTGGTGGCACAACGGCTTAAGCAACACACTATGAAGCAAACCGCAGCCACTGCAGCCACTGTAGTATGAGTTCAATCCCTGCTGCCAGCCAGGGAGGTAACCCACATGGCACAGAAGACCTCTCCTTCCTTGCCCGCTGTTCTCAGCAGTGCATTTCAGTAGATCTGCCTGTTCTACTCCCCACTCTGTCTCTGGGATCCCCTCACCCACCCCCTACATCTCTGACCTGTACCCCATTTCTTATATGCATAAACAAATAAAAATCTTAAAGAAAAATGACTACTTCACCCCTTTCAGCTTCTTTTGTTTGCCAGCAATCCCAGAATTCCCTGGCTTGCAGATGCATCGCTCCAATTCCTGTTACCATGTAGCCATTGTGTCTTGCTGGGTGTTCCCTCTGTGAGTTCCTGTGTCCAGTCTATAAGCATGCTGGTCATATTGGATTAGGGGCCCAACCTGCTCTGGCATGACTTCATCTTAATTTAATTACATTTCCAGTTAGATCACATTCAAAGGTACTGAGGGTTAAAAGTTCAACATATGAGTGGGGCGGAGACAAAAAGGACATAGCTCATAACAAGGAAAATGTTAGAATTTTAGTGGACAGAAACTGGTAACTCATACCCAGAGAATTAACCAAGAACCTTGATAATTTTGTACATTGTCTGTTTTTATTTCCGGCTCTGAGTGTATTAATATCAGGGGCCAACTGTATCCCTGGGTTTTTCCTTCTGGTTGGAGAGTTACCTGGAGGCTGGGTAGGTCCATCAGAAGAATTCCATGCTAGAGGTTGCTTGGCCTGTGGAGCTCACCATAGGTACAGACGGTGGTAATGCGCGGCTGAGCCAGCAGAAGAGGTAGAAAAGTCCAGCCAAACTGAAAAGGACCTTTCTCCTCATTTCCCAGCACATCACAGGAGCAATTCCTACTGGATCCAGGGAAAGAACTTTCACTCCCAAAGAATGGTGATTCTCTCCTTCCAGAGTCATAGATTTATGAGTTTTCCTGTTGGTTTCTTTATTTTCATCTCTCCAGTTGCTCAGAGGAAAATCAGGCTAATTCTGAAAGGATAACTTGCAACCTAAAATCTTTTATTGCTGCTTGCTGGGTTTGTGGTTTTGGATATTACTCATACATTTACATCCACAAAGTAAGCTTGAGTTGGTGAAATGTGGTCATTAATTAGTCAATTAATTTAAGTAAAACCTTCCCTGTGAGATGTTTCTTATATCATCTTTCCAGTGAGTCTCAAACCAGGTTTCTAATAATTCTTGATCATGAAGGGTCAGACTCACGGTAGAAAAGTTCACGGAAAGCCTAGGGTGTTAACTTCTTTCCTGGCTGTACTCCAGCTGGTTTTAAATTCCTTTGCTTGCTTTGGCTTTCCCACATTACTTCTTTATGTGGGTGTTATAGGAACCTTCCTTTCAGTGTCCAATAAAACTCACCCCTTCCCTCTCAGTCCTGCTACAAAAGACAGTAATTTTACCTTAAAATGACAGCCAGAGGTAACTAGGAGGATGAAGTTAGGAAAGGCCATCATTTTTCATGTTGAACTCTTCATGAGGAGCAATCAGGGAAGAGCTTCATAGAGGGGGCAACCCTTTATGTAATCTGCTCTTGAAGAAAATATGAGTCCCATGAGAATGTGAGTTTCATGTAGAAGTTTAAGAAAGGATTAGCAATTCATATGTGCTAATAGCCAAAGGCAAATAGGAAGTTATTCTTATGTTGCGGGTGGTCAAACTTCCATGCAGCTATGGGATTGTCTGCCATGGAGTTATAGGATTGTTGACAGAGATAAATATGTAGCAGTGAGGATCAACAAAAAAGGGATTTCTTCTAAGCAGATAGCTGTACTGCTGTGTCATCGAGGCAGACAAGGAACACTGATAGGGATGTTCAAATGCAGAGAGCCCCACATCTCCCAGGAGCCCTGGAGAATGGTGTTCCTGTGTCTTTTCTGTCATCAACTAGCTGGGATATCATGCACCATCCCTAAGTTTCACAGAATTGTTCTTTACTTAACAATCATCACCTGTCTCTGGTTCAGGTGACTTTCTCATAGATCTGTCCTATGGCTTAAAATCTCCTTTGAATAAAATTTTGTTAAAATGCTCACACATGCATTTGGAAGGAGTGCCATTAGTGCTCAGTGATTACTGCTGTGGTGTGGTGTGATAGCGGCAGCTCTGGGGGGGCCCACAATGTGACAGTTACTTTGTGTATTTACCCACTGAGCATGAGAAGAGGTATTTTCACCATTTACAGCTAGGGAGCTTAACCTCAGATAACTTTAAAGATATTCAAGTGGATATGAATTAAAAAATTCAGAAGGAATACTAACTGAGTTAAAAAGTTACTGAGTTAAAAAGCACTCAGTTAGTAGTTTAAGGTCATTGGAAATAGGGCCTTGACAAGCTGATGAGATTGTAAAGGAAGGAAAGGTCTGTGAGGGAGGGTGGGTCAACAGGGGTTCTCTTGTTCAGGAAGTAGCAGAGAAAGGCATTTGGGGAGCAGAGGCTGTTGAACTTCTAGATGAGTCACACAACAGGAAAACATACAGAAAAAGGAAGGTGCTAGAAGATAAGATTTTCTTCATTAAGAATTATTTTAATCCTCTTTTTTACAATTATGGAAATAACACATAGACATTGAAGAATAATCAGACTACAGAAAAATGTAACCAAAAAAATTATTTTCATTATTACATATTACCTTTGAATTTTTTTCTAACATTTTCATTTTCCTGAAGTTGCATCTACTTGATGTAAAGTCAAAACATTTCCCAAAGTTTTATGTAGTCTTTCTCATTATCATGGCAATATACTCATTTTTTGAATCATGTGTAATAGACCATTTCTCCAGGGTGTATTTTGGGGGGTAAGCACTTTTATGAATGACTTGAACTCCTTCAGAGATGGTACTTTGATGTATCAAATTCGAGGGTTGAGTAATGGTTTCTAGGAACCATCTTGGGTTCATTAAACATATACATTTATTTGTGTGAGTTATCCAGGATCTATTTGAAGATGAATACTAGAAGGCTGATAACATGGAATTCATATTCTAAAAGAGAAAGAATTGTAAAAGGAAGAAAAAAAGAAAGGAATGAAACATTCACTTTGGGCATCAAAGAGAGACAGAAAAATTTAAGGCATTAGAAGAGAAATTAGTGACTGTAATAATGTGTTTCTGTGTTCTGGATAAGAAGCCCTTCTGCATGATTTGTGCAAAATGAAGCCAGAATTCCAAGTAGAAATGCAATAACTTTAAGAAAACTTTTCTTGGCACTATAAGCTCACACATGTACTTTTATATGCTACAAAGTTTTTAAAAAAGCTAAAATTCTGAAGTATTGAGGCCAAAGCTATAAAAAAAAATTAAGGGTTTAAACTAGATTTGTGAGAGTAAGAAAATATGTGTTATGGTATGCTAACTGCTATTCTATACAGTTCTTTTTCATGCTGGCAAATGTTCTACTTCTGCCAGTGTGAACAATTATTTTTGCTGGCAAAAACAGTTCAAATAAAAACAGAAGCAAGACACCATTTCTTAACCTAGTGAAGTTGAAAATTTCAAACATTTAATGGAAATTATCTACACAATTATTTCACTGCTATTCAAAGGAAGTAGTAGGAATTCCATGAAAGTTTGTGTTTATGACAAAATTAAGTTGCTAGTGTAGAAGTTTTCTTAGGCTAAAAGTATGATAAATAAGAGATAATTTAGAAAGAGACAGATGTATTCCTTTAAAAAACATTATTATTATTATTAGCCTAACTTTTCTCTGACTCTTACTGACTAGGGAGGATTCTGGAAAAAGACAGGGTGAGAAGACTACCAAATACTCATTCATTTCTTTTTCTTGTTTTAACAGAAACTGAAGTTTGCTTAATGCATCCATGAGTCCAGCTAAAATATTTCCCCAGGTCTGTTTGTAGTTAGGGATAGTTACATGACACTTTCAGTTGATGAAGTAATTAAACTGCTAGATTATATATTCCTTTACTTTTCCTTTTTCTTATTTTTGTGGTCTATATATCTTTTCATTTTTCCCCCCACACCTATCATGCCATGAATTCATAGGAAATTCATTTTATTGGTTCTGCTACAGTATGCTTTTCTGGGTGGAGCAAGATGGCACTTTAATTGGACCCAAGTACTTTTCTTTGGTTTCCTTTTTTTCTGATGATTTTCTTTCATGAGTTTCAGGAAGCTACCTCAGCTGTTACATGCTCAATATGCTCGGTAATTTTTTTGGTAAGACTCTTGCCCCTTATTTATTTGTTTACAACAATGCCAAGTGCATGCTGGGTAACATTATAGACCCTTCCAGTGTTAGCATAGTAACATTTGTGGGCCCTTCCATTTTGACCAGTGCCCATCCCCTTGATGTCTGCAGTATTACCTTTCTTGTAGATTTGCATGGATGTGGCCAAAGGAACAACTCCATGTTTTTTAAATAGCCTAGAGAACGTACAATTGGGGGCATCTCTTTTTTATTTTTTTTACTTCGTGTTGGTCATTTTGGCAATTTACTGGAAAATGGTGGTTTGTTACTCTTCCTTCTTGTTCATGCCTGGAAAGCAGTCAGAGAGGTTGAAAGTAACAGACAACTTGAAAAAACAAAAAACAAAAGAAACAGACAACTTGAGATCAGACCTCTGAAAGGATGAAAAATTAAATTACAATGAGAAAAGGAGAGTAAAAGGAAGGATTTTAGGCAATGTGTATTATATAGGTATATGTATATATACACACAAATGTAACACAGCTTTGCATAAGTGTTTGTATGTGTAACTATTTTATTTGTAATTATTATATCTTTTAACATACATGTAGGGCCTTAAATACTCAGATGTTAAAGAAGGACTCTGCAAGAATAATTGTCACTATCTCTTTTCCTCTTAGGATTTGTGTATTGTTATAATAATGGACATTGATATGTTGCAATGAACACTAAAGTCTTAACCTATGTAAACTGATATCATTGAAAGAAGGGAAATAAAGAAAAACAAGAGTCACTTTAGGTACCCTTTAGCATCATTTGTCAGACTACCAGAATAAGCATTTTCTAAAACCAAACCAAAGCACACAGGATTTTAAACATACAAGTAATTTTGGAGAGATAGCATATTATACTTCATTTTCCTGACAGTTCATGGGTCCATTAAAGTTGCTTACAGTAGAGGAATTGACTTAACTTCATTTAACCCAGCATTTCCCAATCTTATGTGGTCATGAAACTCCTCTATTCAAGTCACATCTATGAATATCAAGCAGAAACACTGGTTTGTGACACACACTCTGGAAACCCTGTGATGCAGGGACAATTAGCATGAAAAGTCACCATTGTTATTTAGTATTGTTCTAGAATATTTAGTAAAATTAGATAATAATCAGAAACAAGATGCATGGTTTTTTTTTTTTAATGTGAAAGTGGAAGAAAAACTAAGACTTTGCAGAAAATAGAATTTCCTATTTTACTATGAGGGTGAGACATTTATTTTGTTCCCACAAAGTGCCTACATGCAACACATAGGTGCTCAATAAATACTTGTTGATAGAAGGAAAATTTGATGGAGGGAGGGAGAGAAAGAGAGAGGGAGAGAGACTATCTCACAGGAAATCAATACTCCACAGAAAGATCCTGGGAAAGCTGCCCAAGAGCCATGGTTTTATAAGTTTTTGGAGACTTGAAATGTCTCACATATTGCTTCTTCTCCAAATTCTTATTGTTTGAAATTTTTAGATGTTTTTCTTCCAAAGATAGAAAATATGTGGACTTAACAGTAATAGCTGTCAATCAGAATCTTTTTCAACATAGTACTCCAGATAATCACTACCAACTGATTGGAGTAGGTGAGATAGCTGAAACCTGATTGCCATGTCTAATGTAAGCTTTAATATTCTTTTTCCTGCTCAAATAGCTTATTTTATAATTGCCAGCCTCATTTCTCTTCCATTATTTGAAGAGAAATTGTTAGCTCTCTCAAAATATGGTGATTTTAAAATGATCACAAATTCTTTATATAGATAACACATATTTATTTTTATATATTTTATGTGGATTTACAATGTTTTATATATGTAGTACTGCCTTCCATAGACAAGAACCAAGTCCCCCTCCACTGTGAATCTCTTTTAATGAAAAGAGTTTACTGGAAATGACACTGTGAAACTTTGAAGGCTGGTAGAAAAGGCATTATGCTTCTGCTTATTCTTTGTGTTTCTCTCTCAGAAAATTCAGTATGGAGGAAGTTACCTGCCAGACTCAGGGAAACTCATAAAACATACTCTGAGTCCTTTTTCAAAGAGCCATGTGAGTGGATGGTTTGGCGGTAATGCCTCTTGGCCACTCATTTTTAGATGCACCAGCAGCATCTGTCAACATCCTAACGACAACCATAGGGGCAAGTCTGAACCACCACCGTCTACTCAAACAAGCCACTTCTGAATTCCTCACTCATAGTACTTGTATGGATGATACCTATTTACTGCTTAAGCCACTAAATTTTGGAGTAATGTAATGCATTAGTGGATTACTAATATAACCATATTAAAAACTTTTAAAGAAACAACTCATTTACAGTTCCTTTTAAGACCCATCCACTTCCAATTTTACAACTTTGGTATGGATAAGTTAGCTAGTTGTCCATCGGTAAATGCTTGTTTATTTCTTCTGAAGTGTGGGTCAGAAAACTCTTTTTATACAAGACCACATAGTAAATATTTTAGGCCTTGTGGGCCATGTGGTCTCTGTCACAACTATTCAACTTTGTCCTTGTAGTATGAAAGCAGCTGTAGACAATATTTAAATGAATGGGCATGGCTGTATTCTAATAAAAATTTGTTTATGGACCATGAAATTTGAATTTCATGTAATTTTCACTTTATTTCATATAATTTTCACTGTTATTCTTATTTTGATTTTTAAAAACAACTTAAAAATGCAAAACCTATTCTTAGCTTGTAGGTCACTTAAAGCCAGGCCATGTACCAAATTTGACTCATAGCAGGAAGTTTGCCATTTCTTGCACTAAATTAATAGAGTTTATAGCATTTAGCTGACACATGGATGGCCAAAATAAAGATAACATAATTCCAGACAGTAACCATATGACTACATTATGATTGACTGTAGGTAGAAATGATATCTACAAATTCTTCAAGGTAAGTGGTGGATTCTGTACACTTACAGCCCTTTCCTATTTCTTACTGGCTAGAATGAAAATTATCTTGGATGATGTGGATGAAAAAATGTTCTTGGGATGGTTGAACAAACAGAGCCAGAATTTCTGGCTTTGGAGCAAGAGTGAAAAAGAGATTCCACTTATGTTTAAACCTCTGTTTTTAGGTTACTTTCGTACATTACCAAATGTATGTTCTAACTAATTCATCTGGTTAGTTTTTGGTCAATATGTTTTAATATAATGGTAGGTTAATGTGTTGTACTTTCAAGAAACACTGCAGACAACGGTTAGCAGCTATGTGTTGAGTTTAAAAAATCTATTCTTGGTCACTTATCAAGTTGGGATAGTCTGGACATAGGATAGCATTAACTTTTTTAAAACCAGAATTTCTGAAAAAAAGCAGGTATTTGCCTCTTTTCCTGATTCTTGACTTCCTGAAATTTGGAAGTGAACAAATGTGCTTTTGTATTCCTTTTCTCCCAATTCTATCACACTAATGGCCAAGGGAGAAACACTATTTATTAACTGGGAGATACATAAACAATTCACTCCTTATACTTTCTGAGGAAGAATTAATTTACATTGTCCTTTGTGAAGCTTATTCATATAAATGAATGGGTCTAAAGCAACCCCCCACCACCCCCCACCGTCCCATCCCTGCAAAGTCCTGTGATTCTAAGATTTTCTCATTCTTATAAGTGAAAGAAGCTGTAGTCATAATAGACATACTTATCTTACGAGCATTTCGTGTTTTCCACAGCAGGATTTTGGGGTCCCAAGCTGTAAACAGCAGTGTAAAAAGGTCCCACAGTCTCCAAGACTGAAAACCAGCAAGAGAATCATCAGCCATCACTTGGCAGCCCAGAGCATCAGGAATTGTCCAAACATAATTGTTTGAGGTCTTGTGCTGACACACAGTATTTCCCATTCATCTTTCTTCCCCTTTCTCTCCCTCTTCCTCTCCCCGCCAAAAAAACCCAGCTTGCTTTAAGTAGGCACAGACTTCCAAGTCCTGGCTGTTAGTGTTCCCGGGAGATTTCAGGGAGAAGCAGTCTTGGCTGAGAGTTAGAGCCAGAGGCCGGCCAGTGTGAAGGGAACAATGTCTGGGTTTTGAGAACAGCTGGAGCTTTGGAGGGAGAAAAGTAGTTTGGAGAATGAGGAAAGAATGTGCTTGTCACTTCAAGAGGCAAGAGACTTCGATTTCCCTCCTGCCTCGGCCAACAAGTGTTTATTGGAAAGGACAAAGTGGTGGTGATGGCAAGTGACTTTTAGTTAGGATTTTATGGAATTTTTCATGTTTATTTTACCTTTTCAAAGAGCAGATAAATGTACAAATCCCACAGCATAACTATTCTGAATTCTGTTCATGTTTTTATTGGATAAGCGAGTGTTGTTCCTCTGAGTTATTTTTAAGAATGCTGCCCCTGGCCCATTTTGAGATTCTGCCTGCTTTCCTTGCATGTAAGCTAATATTTGTTATAGGGATTTTGGAGACAAGTAGCAGAGGGTATGAAATGGAAAGTGAAGGCCCTCGGGAGAAAATATTCTAGTTGAGAACATGAGCTGAATTTACAAATGAGGGAATTGGATGGATCCATTTAGACAAAATAGAGAACTTTTAGCTTAAAGCAAAGGTGAGTTTATGAAAAGTTTCATCAAGTTGAGGGAAAACAAAAGTTTTTAAGATGTTATACTCTGTGGTCATGTTCTGATTTCACTGTGACTTTCTTGGATTCTTATGGAAATGGGTAGACCAACAAAGACTACTTTCCCATTCTGAATTCTATTTGCTTGACTCAAAAAGAGTAACCTGATTTTAGAATGTTTAAAATGTTTACTTGTAAAATGAAAAAAAGGTCCAATATTAATATTCAAAAGATAATAATGATTACCCTTTTAAGGTTTTTGACTTACCTTTCTCAAGTCTCAACATTTTTGTCTACTTTAGAATTCTCCCTTTAATTGTATCTAACTGCTTTATTTTTTAATTTGGCATTGAGAATGTTAGCCAGCTGATTCTTGGTAATAAATATATCTAAAAGTTAAAACAGAATCAGGGGCAAGACTGGAAAAGGAACAAATATTTCTTGAGTTCTGGCTATGTGATCGATTCCTGTACTGGTTCCTTTCTTGTAAAAATCTGTGAATTAAAAATTATCATGCCCATTTTATCTTTTTTAACATTCCCTCATCTCTTATATCCTTTTGTCCCTTTTTCTCTTTCCCCTTTTAATCTCAGAACCCTCACTGCATTTACTAATGTCTGCTCTCTTTTGTAAGTTACTTGATGAAATCATCCATCATGTAAATGTTCAGTATTTGTCTTTATCATTCTGACTTGCTTTACTACCAGTAATTCCCTTGAACTTCCTCCATTTTAATGTAAATGGCTGAATTTCATCTTTATTTCCTTTTTTTTTTTAAAGATTTATTTATTTATGCATATAAGAACTAGGATACAGGCCAGAGGTGCAGGAGGTGAGAGGATTCACCAGAGACAGAGCGGGGAACAGAGCAGGTGGATGGACTGAAACACTGCTGAGGGGAGCAGCGGGGGAGGCAGGAGAGGTCTGCCTCACCATGTGGATCACCGGCCTGGCCGGGGGCAGGGATTGAACTCGTGCTACAATGGCTGCGGTTTGCTTCATAGTGCGTTACTTAACCAACGGTGCCACCAGGGAGGGCCCTGAATTTCATCTTTCTAATGGCTGAATAGTATTCCACAATGTGTATAAAGCATATCTTCTTGATCCAACTGTCTACTAATGGACAGGTCCATGTCCTAGATGTTGTGAATAGACTGCATATTATTACTATTTCAATGATTGGTGTCTGAGGCTTAGTGAGATTACTCATAATTTGTCTAATAATATCTGGTATCCTATTAAATGATAAGGTCAAAGTTTCTAGTTTAGAGAACCTAATGGAATTTGGTACCAAAAAGTAAATTTTATAATCTTCTACGTCTTCTCATTTTTGTTTATATAATAAAAGTGGATTATTTATGTTTAAAATGAAATGCCCTCTCTGGTGGCACAAGCGGTTAGGACACAGCACTCTGAAGCTATCCGCAGCCACTGCAGCACAAGTTCGATCCCCAGCCTGGGAGGTGACCCACACAGCAGGCAGACCTCTCTTGTCTCACCTGCTGCTTCCTTCAGTAGTGTATTTCAGTAGATCTGTCTGCTTTGCTCCCCAGTCTGTCTCTAGGGACTCCTTTCACCTCTCCCCTACCCTGTATCTCTGGCCTGTACCTCAGTTCTTATATGTATAAATAAATAAATCTTTAAATAAATAAAATGATTGATCATTAAAAATTATTATTTAGTACTTTTTTTTAAAATTAATGTGTTACTATTCTATGTAACTATACTTTGTTGCAACGATGCAAGGGACCATAAATTCTTCAACTATATAGTCACCTCTGCGTTCCTAAATTTCTGAGACAAGACTTGCACTTCTTGAGAAAAAAATAATCTGATGTGTTTAATTTGTCACTTAATGGATTGAGACATTTTTGATTATTTACTCTGTACTAATCATGATGACAAATGACAAAAATAGCTTTTAGCTTGAAAAATGAACTCAGAGGTCATCACTCTGCTTTGCTGATGTTTACAAATACAGTAAAGTCAATACAAATAGTGCTGAAAGAAATGTTTTAATCATTATGGAAATATAAAAGCATTTTTTATAATTCAGAATATTTAATTATTGTGAATTCTAATTCCTTAAGTATTCTGTCATTGTTTCCCTTGGTGAGTTTGAAGTGAAGAATCATCTGCAGCATATATATTTGTGTTCTTTGATATACTTTCATCTGAATATTTCTTTAGTATTGTGTAAATTATTTCATGAAAAGTACATTCAAATAGGTGTGGAAATGATCATAAAGAATTTCAAATGGAGGACCTCCCTGAGGTGAAGTAACTATGAAGCTATCTACAGCCACTGCACACCCCAGCCAGGGAGGTGACCCACATGGTGCAGCAGACCTCTCCTATCTCACCCGCTGCTCCCCTCAGCAGTGTATTTCAATAGATCCACCTGCACTGTTCCCCACTCTGTGTCTGTTGAATCCTCTTGCCCCTCATACCTGTGGTCTGTATCCCAGTTCTTTTTTTTTTTAAAGATTTATTTATTTATGCATACAAG
This sequence comes from Galemys pyrenaicus, assembly GCA_019455555.1. Classification (NCBI taxonomy): domain Eukaryota; kingdom Metazoa; phylum Chordata; class Mammalia; order Eulipotyphla; family Talpidae; genus Galemys; species Galemys pyrenaicus. The sequence continues at coordinate 4,302,320 of JAGFMF010011712.1, read as the reverse complement.
CACTGGGGTACAGGTCAGAGGTGTGGGGGGGGTGAGAGGATTCACCACAGAGAGCGAGGAGCAGAACAGGCAGATCAACAGAAGTACACTGCTGAGGGGAACAGCAGGCACAGCAGGAGAGGTCTGCTGTGCCATGTGGGTCCCCTCCCTGGCCAGAGGCAGGGATCAAACTCTTGCTGCAGTGGCTGCGGTTTGCTTCATAGTGCGTTGCTTAATCCACTGCGCCACCAGGGAGGCCCCTGTATCCCAGTTCTTGTATACATAAATAAATAAAGCTTAAAAAAATTAAAACATATATAATTTCAAGTGAGTACTCTAATTCCATGAATTTAGGGCAATATTTTTACACTATTGTTTTCTATAATAAGACTATATATGACTTGCAAGTTAAAATTTTCACTAAACTAGTGTTTGATAATATTACTGATACATATCTCCTATAGGATAAATACACTAAAGTTTTTATTTTACAACTACTTTTTTATTTAGAACTTTTAATGTTTTATTAAACATTATTTAATTGAGGTAACATTGATTTATAACATAGTATATTACTCAGCTTTATAGAATCACACCCCTTGGATGTATGTTACTACACCACACCCAGCACCAAAGCACCCAAAGTTCTCCACCATAGTTCACTTGGCCCTCTCCACTCTTTTCTTTCTACCTTTTCCCTCACATAGCCCCAAGAGTGATTTTTTAAAACAGAATAAATTGTGTTGAACCAATGCTTTGCATATAATAGAGTCTTCCTATTAAGTTCATTGGATAAAATATATAAAAAGTTTTGTTTCTTGATCATCACTACCTAGAGGGTAAAGTGGATCAGAATAGTTGTCCAGGGTAATACAATTTCACAGAATCCACATTCCTGTTGTCTTTATTGTAAAGCTGAATATATCAGATGCACTTTTTTGTGTCTAGAATTGAAGAGCCTACTTATAGATATTGTATTCTGATATTTTAGTGATTGACTAAATTATTATATAAAAGTATTAAGGGGTATGCATACAAGAACTGGAGGACAGGTCAGAAGTTTGGGGGGGTGAGAGGATTCACCAGAGACAGAGTGGGGAACAGAACAGGTGGATCTACTGAAATACACTGCTGAGGGGAGCACTGAGTGAGACAGGAGAGGTCTGCTGCACCATGTTGGTCACCTCCCTAGCTGGGGATTGAACTCATGCTGCAGTGGCTGTAAATGCTTCATAGTGTAGTGCTTAACCCTTGTGCCACCAGAGAGGCCCTAAGGGGTAATTTTTAATAAATTTCCTAGTTTTCATATGTCATTCTCAATATTCTGAAGGCTCATATATTTAAGATTAAAGAACACTGGATAGAAACATTTTTGGGGTATATCAACTGGAGAACATACCAAGTCTGGGATGTTCTAGATCCTTGGGTTATCACTAAATATGTCAGGCCATGATATTCAGCTTATTTTTGCTAGTACTTGAATTACCTGGTATCAGGAAGACTAAACAGCTTAGCATACCCACTAAAGGTTTACATGCAGATATTTAGCAGAAAGGATAATGACATTGGTTGTTGTAGACAAGCGGTTGGATAAAACACTGACTTTGCTTTTTATTGAATTTTCATGTTGGTCAAGTTATCTGCAATGTGAGTCCTGGTGTCATCTGAAAAATTAGGATAATAATTATACCTCATATTATTATTAAGCTTGAATGAAATCATGCTTGTCAAGCAGTTAACCCAATTTCTGACAATCCTAAAGCTCAATAAAAGTGAGCTGTTATAAAAGTTGTTGATGACGTTACAGTTGTGGTTTTTAACCTTTTTATTATTATCATAAGTATTTCTACTACATAAACCAGAAAATAATGTATAAGTCTGTAATGGAATATGGTATAAGCCTGCAGTGCTGGTGTCATCACTCAACAACTCATTTATATACAATCTCTGCTGACAGATACTGGCCAGCAAACTTATCTTTTATTAATTCCTTTCATTTGGGTGAAATTCAAAAATTAAAATTAACCAATTTAAAGTGCACAATCCATTGGCATTTACATTCACAACGCTGTACAAGCAATCCTGCTATGTGTTACAAAATATTTTCAGCCCAAACAAAGCTTCACATTTATTAGCAGTTGCTCCATTTCCTGTTCCCCCTAGTCCATTATTCTAGGTGAAAACACAAATATGCTTTCTGGCTTTATCTGTTTGAGCTATTTTATGTAGGTAGAGTCATACAACATGTAACCTTTTATGTCTTTTACTTAGTCTATTGTTTTCGAGTTTCTTTCACATTGTGATATATATGAATACTTCTTCTCTAGGGCTAGTATTCCATTGTACGTATACACCATACTCTGTTTATTGATTCACTAATGTTTGTCCATGATTAATTTTATTTTTTTTAAGATTTATTTATTCATATAAGAACTGGGGTACAGGCCAGAAGTGCAGGGGGTGAGAGAATCCACCAGAGACAGAGTGGGGAGCAGAACAGGCAGATGGACTGAAATATACTGCTGAGGGGAGCAGCGGGCGGGGCAGGAGAGGTCTGGGGCACCATGTGGGTCCCCTCCCTGGCCGGCAGCAGGGATCGAACTCGTGCTGCAGTGGCTGCGCTCTGTTTCATAGTGAGTTTCTTAACCCACTGCGCCACCAGGGGAGGGCCCATGATTAATTTTAAAAAAGGAAAATCATAAATGCAGACAGCCCAGTAGTAAAATAATTTCAACATGGTACTCAAAAAGAACAGTGTTAGGATCATCAGAAATGAATACTCTAATGTATTTACCAGTGAAATGCCAATGGCTAAAGAATATAGACCATAGTAGGCACTCTAATTATTTATGGATGAATAAACCATTGTGATATGATATTGGAAATGGATGTATAGGTAGAATCATTGCTCCCCAATGCACAAAAGCATAAGGCAAGGAAACTCACTGATGTTCGTATAGGTCAGCTGGAACACAGAAGGACCTGGAGAACGGTAGCTCTGGAGAGGTAGACTAGAAAGTCAAGTCACTCAGGTCATAATGGGCAGTGCTCGTTCTCATCTTACTCAGGGTCCCAGAAGATGTGTGTCAAGTACTGTAGACATGTGCTCCACACTTGTGCTTTTCCCTCTGGTACCTCTTGCATCCTGGCTCTAATGCAGGAAATGTAAAAATAGCTTGCAAACATGTAATGATTTTGATAAGTATATGGTAACACTTTTTGAAACTGAAAAAGGTTAAGCCTCAGTGATTGTAATGTTAAATTTAAAAATATTGAAACTTGTTATATTATGTATATCACATGGCCTAGATCTGATTGCAAAGAAGCAAAATGAAATTAATAGAAATTTTGCCAATGTAAGGAGTCTGGGAAAAGGCTTGTGTTGAAAGAACTCACCACATATTTGCAAACATAAGTCAACTTTAGACATAATTTGTCTTGAATGTGGTGGCTGAGGAATAAATTTTCTTTGCTAGCCTATTTTGTGAGCATAATCAAAATATTTTCACTACCCAAAGCACCATTTGGTTATTTGGAGGATTGTAATGAATTTACTCTGCTAAGAATTGCCTTATGTCCCATATGCTACCATTTTTTTAAGTAGGGATGTTTTTATTTGATTAGCTTAATTCAAGATTTAAGCACAAATGCTCATGGGTAATTTTTCTACAATAGTTCTATGATTAATGGTTGTGTCAAGAATTAGATGCAGTCTGTACACAGGGCAGTTTAACTTACTACATTAAGGATTATGAAAAATTAAGAGTTTGGGAGGGAGAAATATGCATGAGTAAAGACAGGACAGAAGATATATGAGGAATAGTGAAAGAAATGGATATAATTTAGGTTAAAGAAGGAGTGTATGAAAAAAATTATATAGAAAATGTTGACTAACTGGACCTTTTTCTTTATTTAGGACATGCAAAAATTAATGAGTGTTAGTTAAGGATCTGAATACTGTATTATTTGACTACAAAATTTAAGATTCAAGTTACATCTCCAAATACTTTTGTAACCTTGTGCAGTTTCCTTATCTCATCTGACCTTCAATTTTCCCATATGAAAAATATAGATAATATCAGTTACCTTACAAGGTTTTTAGGCAAATTAAAGAGTTCAGTTCACACCCTGATGTACAGGAAATGTCCAGTAAATGTAAGCAATTTTATTGTTCAAAATCAAAGACATTTAAATGTCAGAATGACTCATCAAGGTGCATATCCATCTCTTGAGAACAATGTGTGGGTTTTTTTTTTTTTTTTTTGGTCCACAATCCTATAAGTAAACTATAAGTATGGAGCAGATGTTATAAAAATTCTTTTTATATTGCTTGCTTTCTCTGGGAAGGGGATTTTTGGCATTTAAATTCTGAGTTTGTTACTCTGAATGTCGGCTAGAACCAGGGCCTAGCTGCTGTTGTGGCTGCACCAAAGGTTCCATGACCCAGGTTTATGCTGCCAATTAGCCCTTGGCTAGTGTTGGCACTTGAGAGAGAGACAAAACCTGCTGTGCTAGTATTTCCTCCCAAGCTGAAGGTGGCTGCTCTGCTTGGGTACATGGCAGGTGGAAGGGCCAGAAATCTGGCACTGTCAGAAGCACCATTCCCAGTGATTATCTGGAGCTGGTGGATGAGTTCTTTAACTCCTTTATCTCCCTAACAACTAATGAATAGAAAGAGAAAATTCTCTTTTACACCGGTTTCCTTTAAATATCCATTCCAGGGGCCTCTCTGGTGGTGCAGCGGGTTGAGCATCGCACTATGAAGCCTCCATAAACACTGCAGCATGAGTTTGATTCCCGACCAGAGAGGTGACCCACATGGTGCAGCGGAGCTCTCCTGCCTCGCCTGCTGCTCCCCTCTGCAGTGTGTTCCAGTCTATCTGCCTGATTTGGTACATGTCTTTCATGGTTGTTTTTTTTTAAAGATTTATTTATTTATGCATACAAGAACTGAGGTACAGGTCAGAGGTGTGGGGTGAGAGGATTCACCAGAGACAGAGTGGAGGACAGAACAGGAAGATTGACTGAAATACACTGCTGAGGGAAGCAGTGGGTTAGACAGGAGAGGTCTGCTGCGCTTGTGGGTCACCTCCCCGGCTGGGGATTGAAGTTGTGCTGAAGTGGCTGCGGATAGCTTCATAGTGCAGCAAGTGAACACCTTGTGCCACTAGGGAGGCCCAGTATCTTTCATGTTTTGAGGGCAATAATCATCACAATAGAGATTATAGAAGATTTTATGTGAGTGGGAAAGCATGAGGTTTATGGGTGAATTGGAAAGAAGCATGTCCATTCATTTTAAACAAATTTGTTATTAAAAACTGAGTACCCACTACTGGGTTAACCCATTGTGGCTAACGGGTGCTTTCTGGCCTGAAAAGACATTTTCCAGATAAGACAAACAGCAATTCATCGTTAAATACCACAGTGATCATGAGTGATTAACTTATGTCAGGACTTATGTAGGCTCTTTTCAAACCTTTCCTATTTAATCCTCATGTTTAGTCAGTGAGGTAGACTATTAAGCTCTCCTAATAATGAAGACCTTGAAGCTTAGAATGAAGAGGGTTAGAAAATGGTAAGGTTTGGAGTTCATGTCCTAATTCCAAAGCTCTTAACCACGGCATGATACTATTTTTCTCTTGGAGGAAGTAAACTGGAGTAGACAGACTCATGTCTGGATTGGGCTAACAGCTCAATGAAGCCACTGAGGAGAAAGCCCCATTTCCAAGTTGGGCTTCTTCTGGGTAACTGAAATCAGAAGAAGCCAGAAGGAGCAGCAATCATAATGACTGACATAATAATTGAAAGTCATTTGTTTTTATTGTTTACTTTGGTGAGGTTTCCAAGTATTTTAGATTTGGAATATTGTCTTTTTCATCAAATTTATCCTTTGCAACTGCTAAAAACATTCAAATAGGGAAAAAGAATAAAAATTTTACTTAAGTGGAGTGATAGCAATGCCTGTGTTGTAGACTGAGTTTTGATCTGTGGGTAATCATTTCTTCTCAGCACACCCATGGCTGAGTATGTGTCTAGAGAAAATCAATATTGACCTCTTCTTTTATAAAAACCTTTTATAAACAAAGCCGTAGCTTTGAACTATTTGATTTTTTTTAAATCTTATTATTTGTTTCAGAACCTAGTTTCTTGAATGGAAATGTTATTAAATTGTCAGCACTTAAGGAGAAAGTTGGGACAAATAGGTTTGACTTTTTAATTTGTTTTTATAAACACTATTCTTAAATCCAGATAGATGAAAAATAAAGTGGATTATCTATTTTCATAAATAATGAAAAAACAGATGTTAAATGATTTTGAACATTTTAAACACCTTGCGATCTCATGCTATATTAGTGTGGAAGAGGGAAGAAGCACAGAGACAATCTAGGAAATGTGCTGGTGCCTTTAACATGGAACCAAAACTTAAACATCCAAACTAACAAAAAATTTCTGTTCATTCCAGAGCAATCAATTAGTAAATTTTTTTTCCTAGACTAATAATCTTCATTATAATAGAAATCTAACATAATACAATTTTAAAAATCTTTTCAGATAAAACATTATTTTAATATATTTCAGTTTCTGTAATACATTTTGAAATACCTATGTCTTCAGGTGCCCTAATAGCTACCACCCAAAGTTACATGAAAATAATAAAACATCACAAATGGACATTTCAAGCAGTGATTATAAGAGAAGTGATTATAATGTTAAAAGACTCATTTAAGCCATTTTCTTATCAACTACTTGACTTCTGTCTTTTTTTTAGAACAGTTTATTCCAACATCTTTGAGAGACAAACCTAAAAAGATTAACTTGTTCAACTCTGATGATTACTGATGGCCATTCTCCTTTAGCCTGAAGAAGGGAAAATTCTGACGCACTCATCTAAAAACTTTGCTATGTGAATTTGCTTTGGCTAATACAATTTTTAAGATCTGTTGGTTCACTCAAAGGTCAAGGAACATGTATGTAAGGAATCTTCAATAACATTCCTTTAGCCTGGCAAGCAGAAAGTGTGCTGATGCCAATTTTTCTTCTTTTGACTATTAAATTTGTATATACTTTTATTTAGATTTACACCAATAGTGAAATTGTTTTCAAAACATGCAGAGAATAGCATATAAAGCCAGAGTTTTTTTTCTTTAAATTTCCTTTCCAGTGATACTCTTTTTTTGGTTTATCAAACATGTTGCTTTTGAAACTTTGATTATAACCAAAGCCTGAAATATGATTCTTCTTTACCAGAAAAAAGTCAATTTTCATTAAATATATTCCCTTAAGGGATGTTTATGTGGATTTATCAATAGACTCTGCAAACCGCTAAATCTGAGCATTGGTTATTCAGATTGTAACAGTTGTTTTCCAATGGAAATGTGGTGTGATGAATAAGTTTGGGTGATACTAGGGATCGTGATGACAAGAGCATCTCTCCTTTTCTTCACTTCAGCGTGAAGGTTCTAACTCCTGAACCAGACAGTTGTCAAGCCTATGGGTCTGGGGTGTGAGATTTTTGGATTACAGAGTAAAAATCAAGGCACTTAATTCTGTGAAAATCTTGAGGGAATAGCAACCTCAACTCCACTCCAGGTGGGGATTGTAGTTCTTCCTTCCATAAGTGGAGTTTGTGGACCAGGAGGGAGCTGAAAGATTAATTTGTACCTGTCTTTTCATTTTGGACAGGACACTACAAAGAAATTCTGTAGGACCAGGTAACTTGCCTTTTTGTAACAGCCCCCAAGTTCTGAGAACCCTGTGTCTCACATTGCCTGTCTTGCTGTCTCTTATGTGACCTCAATACAAAATCTAATTTCTAAAGAAGCTACAAAGAAGTAGAGCAGGGATAACTGATGAATAATGAATCTTGCCATATGAACAGATTTATTCAATATTTCAGCACAGTTGTTCACAACAGGGCTATTGCAGTGAATGAGACAGACAAGAATTAAATCTTAATGAATCAATAAAATCTGTGAATAAATAGCATAATGTTTATTGAGGATGGCTAAAAACACAGGGTACATGTTATAATGGATATTTAAATAATTGCCAAAATATGCCTGCAAAGTCAAAGAGAAGTGGGTGGAGAGAAGTAATTGTGTTCTGAAAGCCTCATGTGGGAGAGGGCAATGACGGGTTTGGAGATTTGAGGAGGTGGAATTAAAAATATTCTAAAGGACTTTTTCTGTAGGGAACAATGAGAAGCATTTGTTTTAACTGCAGATATGAGTGATGGGAAGCAGAAATCTAAATATGCCCCCCCACAACATTTCTTGCCCTAACTGAAGGACTATGAATGTGCTAAGCTATCATGTGTTGTGATTATGTTACCTTACATGGCCAAAGCATTTTGCATTGTATTTAAGGCCACCTATCCTTGGTTTTGAGTTAATCAAAAGAGCAAATCTAATAGCATGAGCACTTCAAAAGCAGAGGTGGAATGGAGCTGGTGGAAGGAAGTCAGACAGATTCAAAGCACAGAAAGAATTTCATGTACCACTGATAGTGTGAAGATGGAAGGGCCACATGCAAAATATAGAGAGTGTTTTCAAATTTCAGAGTGCAACGGCTGGCCATCAGCCAGAAAATAAATGAAAAAATTTTTAAATGCAAGGAACTGGATTCTACCAACAACCTGAATGAAACAGGAAGTGGATTCTTTCCTCCAGGTAAGAGCCAAGCATGGCCAAAACCTTGATGGTGGCCTGTGAAACCTTAAGCAGATAGACCAGCTACCCAGTTCTGACACACAGGACTGTGGACTAATAAATGGGTATAGTTTTAAATTGTCAAATTTTTGGCAATTAATAATGCAGCAGTACAAAACTAATATATCAGCTTATAAAATACTAAATAAGACTTGACTTTCAGTACATATTTTGATGTTTTTACTAGCAGCAATTTATAATTTAAATTTAATAGCAATTAAATAGTTTATAACAAGCTAGTAATAAATATCTAAACAAATAAATTATAAAGAAAATGGTATATTTGGAATCCTTTGTAGACAGTAGAGTGGTTTATAGATGTGTCTATATAGATCTTTAGGAAATGCATGTAGAGCATTTTTATTTAGTTTGTTAAGAAAGAACCTCCATGTAACCCTTATTAACAAGAATGTTAACTCAAATTGAAAGTGTACTTAAGTTAATATGAAGTTATCCACAGCAAAGTGAACTGGTAATTAACAAGCATGTTATATGCCTTTTACAGAGATTTTTCTGGTTAACAGATTTTTTTCATGCTTTATTATGTAGCATTTTAGAGTTTCATATTTTATTATTTTTTCCCCTTTATGGAGGTGACATTAGTTTACAACACTTTATATGATTTAGGGGAATAGGTTCACACCTCCTCACATGTATGTTACCACCCCACCTTCACCATCCAAGCACCATAGTCCTTTGCTATAGACCATTGTGCCCCACCCTCCCCATTTAATAACCTCAATATTATCTAAATTTTTAGCATGTCATTTTTGACAGAACATTCTCTAGCATGTTTTGTTTTCACTCATATGGTTTATGTAGTTATTAATTTTTATAAATACAAATAAACCATCTTATTTCTGTCTATTTAATATAGAAGATAGTATTTTTGAAATAACTTAGATACAATTCCAGGGGTTATCTAATCTCATGACTTCTTAATTAAAAGACAATTTCAAAGTTACACATAGCTTGAGAGGCAGTGTGAAGTAGCAGAAAGAATGTTACACCATATCAAAAGTTGGAGAACTGATGCAAGTTTTGTCAAATATCTTCCCTTCCCTCTCAGGTACCTCCTTTTTAATTTTGCAACGTAATGTAGTGGTTTTCAGATTGTGGAGCCCTAGGCCCTCTTTGGGGATCCCCAGTTTTGCACTCAAGATAAGTCAAGATGTCTATACCTAATTTAATTGGTGTAGTTCTTGTATCTGCTTCATGTATTATTTGTCTTTATCATTTTATTTCAACAAATTGTATAGCTTTTAAAAATGAAGGCCAAGGTATTAAATATTTTCTAAAATGTATCCTAGTTTAAATATAGATTCCCTTTTTCATTGAATGCTCTTTGCTAAATTCAGTAACTGAATAGATTCAGATAGCTAAGAATTATGTCATATGTTACTCAGGTTCTGCACAGAAACAGAACTAACAAGATGTATTTATTTTAAGCAATTTACTCCATGACCATGATGGCTTTGTAAGGCTAAAATCTTTACAGTATATTAGCCAGTTAAAGACTAAGGAAAGATGATCTTCAAATCCAGAGGTAATCTGTTTATAGTGCTCATCTTAGTGGGGTAGTGGGGTGATGGTGGTAGTTTGTGTTTTTGTTCTATTAGTATCTTCAGCTGAATGAATGGGTCTAACACAAGGGTAACTGTTTAAATCCTTCTAATTTAAATATTACTCAAATCTAAAAACACCCTCATAGAAACATCCAGAATAATGCTTGACCAAATATATGAGCACCATGACACAGACAAATGAACACATACAGTTAACCACTAGATTTTATAAAGAAAAAAATATAGGGAGTGGACCCCATATAGTGGAATATGGAATACTTTTCCTATGAACAGAAGAAATCTATACCTAAAAAAGGATTAATTTACAGAGAAACAGACCCAAAGACAATGGAGGAAATCTCTTCAATAAATGGTTCTGGGAAAACTGTACATCCACATGGAAAAGAATGAAACGAGACCACTATTTTCCATGGTATACTAAAATTAATTCAAATGGATTAAAGACTTAAACATAAGACTTCATACCATAAAATAGAAGAAAGTATAGATGAAAGATCTTTGATATCAAATTTAATGATGTCTTTGTGGATTGTCTTCAACAGCAAGAGAGGTAAAAGAGAATATACAAATTAGACTACAACTTAAAAGCTCTGCACAGTGAGATAAGCCTTTGTTAAAATGAAAAAAAGTAGCCTACTCAACTGGAGAAGATATTTGCAAGCCATATATCAGATAAAGGGATTAATATTCAACTTATATAAACAACAACAGAAATACAATCTGACTAAAAAAATGGACAGAGGATATAAATAAGCATTTCACTAAAGAAGACAAACAGATGGCCAAGAGACATATGAAAAGGTGTTTTATATTGCATATTATTAGGAAAATGCAGATCAAACCACTAATTAGAATGGCTATTATCAAAAAGCCATGAAATAAGTGCTGTTAAGGATGTGTAGAAGAGAGAACCCTCCTGCACTATTGATGGAATGCAAACTGTTCCACTGTGGAAAACAATATGGAGAGTACTCAAAAAATTGAAAGTAGAACTACTGATTCAATAATACCACCACTACTTAATTTACCTGAAAAATATGAAAACATCAAAAAGATATACACACCCCTTTGATCATGGCCATATCATTCTCAAAGCCAAGATACAGAAATGACCTAAGTGTCTGTGGATGAATGAATGGATAAAACAGTTGTAGAATATATACACAATGGAATACTATTCAGCCATGAAAAGATGAAATCTTGTCATTTGTGACATAGATGGACCTTGAAGGGATTATGCTAAGTGAAATAAGTCAGAAGGATAAAAAAAAGTATGTATTATTTCACTCTTTCATAGTATATAAAGAAAAAAGCAATTTAACAACAACAAGAAAAAACCCAAACAAGTCTTATACTTGAAAAACAGAATAGTGGTTCGTGATTCCCGGTGGAGGGGGTGACTAGAGTAGGTTCAGGGTATGGTGACTGGACATTGGTGATGGGCATGGGATGTAGATATAGTTGCTGATGTGAGAAATTTTTTACCTGAAACATATATAAATAAATAAAAAATTGACAATGTTGGTATATAATTATTTTTTTGCCAATAACAAGAGCATACACTGAAAACAAAACAGTGCGTTTTATGGGAGACAACAGAATTTGAAAACCTTTCATTCTAATGAGAAGTAAAGCATGCTATTTGGGGAAACTAAAATGGCTTTGATTTATTTTTTAAAATTTTGATTTATTTTTTTCTTACAATGTTTGCATTTTTTTCTAGGTGTAGTTCCCATAGAATTTCACCACCAATTCACCTGTGCACCATCACCATAGTCCCTTGTGCTCTTCCCATCCCTGCCTTGATCCCAACATCTCTCTCTTCCCTGCAGAATTTCTGTTGTGTAGTTGTCTCTTTATTTTTGTTTTGTTTTGTTGTGGGGTTTTTGTTGTTGTTGATATTATTTTTTTCCTTGATCCCCTATATTCCTCCTATAAGTGAGATCATCTGGTATTTTTCTTTTTCCTTCTGATTTATTTCACTGAGTATAATAATCCCTTCAGGCTCTATCCATGTTTCTGCAAATGGCTCTAGTTTATCTTTTTTTTTTTATTGCTCAATAATATTCCCTTGTGTATATATACCACATCTTCTTGATCCAGTTGTCTATTTTGGGGTATTTGGGTTGATTCCAAGTCTTACCTATTATAAATAATGCTGTGATAAACATAGGGGTGCATGGATTCTTTTGAATTAATGTTTTTGTGTTCTTTGGGTAAGCCCCCAGGAGTGGGATTGTTGGGTTGTATGGTAGGTCCATTTTTAGTAGACCCTCCATACAGTCTTCCATTGATGTTAGACCAGTTTGCATTCCCACCAGCAGTGTAAGAGGGTTCCTTTTTCACCACATCCTTGCTAACATTTGTAGTTGCTAGCTTTTTAATATGTGCCATTCTTACTGGTGTCAGGTGGTATCTCATTGTGGTTTTAATTTGCATTTCCCTGATTATGAGAGATGTTGAACATTTCTTCATATGCCTGTTGGCCATTCTATTTATTTTTTAATTAAAAAAATGTGTTTATTGGGATGATTTCCCATTCATCTTGATTCAGGGCATTATTAGTGTAGCTTGTGTCTGAAGAAGCTCCCTTCTGTGAGTCTTGCTTTGCCTCCTATAGGCTGGCAGAGGAGAGTGGAGCAGTCTACACACAATATTTCTGCTTGTGCCTAAGAAAAGACGGTGAGTTTATAGCATCCTGGGCATTTCACATCATGAAATTGGAATTAGGACTCTGCACTAGGAGCTTCTTCTTGTGTTTCCTCTTCTCTTTTGGAGGGGCATGTTCTCATGGGGAGGTCAACACCTCTGGAAAGGATTTGAATATTTAATTTTACTTGCCAGAAAAAAAAATCTACTCTTTGATTATATGTTGAATATAGAATTACAGAAAAGCTATAATGTAGAGAAAAAAAAATCCTCCCCGAGTGATACCTATTTTTTTCACTAAGGAATTATCTCCATTGTTCTTAGAGACCCAGGGGTTCACCAATGTCCCAATCTTTACTTCATTTCTGTGCCTTTCTAGGTCTTTTCTTATTCTATCAGCTCACTGTTTGTTTTCCTTTGTTAGTCTTCCTGTCTTTGTCCATTTGTTCAGTAGCTTTTCAGTATATTATGACATTTTGCAAAAAAACAAATTAACATATTCATATTTGCCTTTAACAAGTTATCTTCTAACATATTCTTGTTCTATATACATATCTTATATATCTTTTTTTTTTTACATTTACTCATTTGGCAATTAACTTTGATACAAAAAAAGGACAAAATGTATTTATTTTATAGAACAATAGAAAAATAAAGCAGTTGTTTAAATTTACTGATAAACATAATGAGTAACAAAGGTTCCCTTTACTCTGAGGTCCAAATGAAATTTGCATAATTTATTAAGCTATATCATAGCATAAAAATAGTTGTGTGGTAGTGAAGATTCCCTTGAAATAAGCTTTCCTCCACAGGATGACATTTTATTGCTTATTTAATTATACTTTTTTCTGTACCTTAAGAGTTATAGAGCTATCCAGATGTTAAATATGCCTTTAAAAAGAAGTGTTTATGAAATGACACATGTGACATATTTGCTTATAAGGACACCATACTGCCAAATTCCCAAAGCAGCAACAACAAAGTTTTTGAAGTCATCCTAGCAGCTCATTTGTATTCTTTCCACGTGATTCCTTGCTTATGCACCGCTTCACTTTGTTGAGCTAAGGTTAAAATTGATTTTCTACTTTGCAGCCTAAGGAAAAGAGTGATACTTTATCTTCTAGAAAAAAGATGATGAATGAGACTTGCAATATTTTTTTAAGATTGCAAAGTTCTGACATAAAACCCGAGGACACAGAGCAATACTTGTTCACACTTTCAGAGCAACTAAACACAAGGAAAAGGTAGCTGATTAGGATGAGCAGTGAGACAGTAATTTGATGAGCAAGAGTGCTCCTTTCATCTTGCTGGTAGCAGACCAAGGCCACTCAAAGCATCACTGGCTTTTAAGAAAGCACTACTGACTGTTAACCATTCTGGTTTGGGCCACTTTCACAATGAGAACAATGTGCTCAGTGTAATCTTTGAGATTGTTCTAGAAAAAAATATTCACTAATTGACACAGGTTAAAGGAACATATTTTTTTTTATTTTTGGCTTTCTGAAAGTCAACTTTGGTTAGATATTTATAAGATAACAAGTCACCATAGAGCCCTGGGCTCTTCCCACAGCCTTAGCAGTTTGCACAGAGGCTAAGAGGCTGTGAGTAGTGGGAGCTACCCCCAGAGCTTTGTACTTCACAGACTATGTGAGTGAACTTCCTCTGGGTGACCAAAACTGAAAGAGATCTATTTTTGTGCATGTGTACTTTATTTTTTTCTCCTGCCACCATGCCTTATATCTCCTGTCTCTTTCCTTCTAGCCTCCCTCTTAACCTCAGAGTCTCAGGGTTCTTATTGATGTTAAATGGTTTTTAAGTGTTTTAAACTATCAACTTGTCTTCTATGTAAGTGCCAATATTTATTTTTTATCATTCCGACTTATTTTGCTTCACAGAATTCTCTCAAATTCCCTGTATTTGTTGAAAATTGCTGCATTCATCCTTTTTCATAGCTAATACTGCATGGTGTGGATATACACATTTTCTTTATCCAATAGTCTGTTGGATTAGACCGTTTCATGTCCTAGCTATTGTAAATAATGCTGCTATGACCTTTGTCGGACATATGGGTTTTGGGTCCATGGTTTCAGATTCTTCAAATAGAAGTCAAAATGTGGAATGGCTGAGCCATGCAGAATTTTCATTTTTAGTTTTTTAAGGTAAATCCAGATTTCTTTCAGTAATGTTTGAACCAGTTTATGTTCCCACCAACAATATAATAGGATTCTTTTTGTATTCGCATCTTATCCAATGAGTGTTGGAGGTTTCTTAACATGTGCTATTATCACCATTGTGAGATTGTATCTCGTTGTGTAATTTAATACCCATTTCTCTTATTAGAAGCAACAATGAAAATTTTTGCTTACATCTTTGGCTTTCTAGATACCCTTTTGAGTGACTTGTCTGTTCATATCGGAGACCCATTTATTTATTTATTGCTCTGGACAAGTTTGTTATTTATTTACCTTTTTATCTTTTTCCTTATATAAATATTTGACTTCAATTGTGGTGCCCATGGATTTCCCACCACCATTTCATTAGTGCACCATCACCTCAGTCTCTTGTGCTCTTTCTGATCTCATCCCTTTCTCTCCCCCCCGACCCAAAGTATTTCTGATTTGTCCTTATCTTTTTGTTTTCGTTGTGTTGTGTGTGTGTGTGTGAGTTTAATTGTTATTATTCTTTTCCTTGGTCCCTTATTTGGTTCCCTGATAGTCCACCTAGAAGTGAAACCATCCAGTATTTTTCTTTTACCTTCTGACTTATTTTGCTGAGTCTAATCTCTTCTAGCACCATCCATGTTTCTACAAATGACTGTAGTTTATCTTTTATGATTGCTGAATAGTATTCCATCATGTATGTGTACCACATCTTGAGCCTAAATGCCCAAAAATAGAGGATTGCTACCCATTTATTAATTGGGCTATTTGTGTTTTTATGGTTGAATTGCATGGCTTTCTAAATATAATTTGGGTAGTAATCTCTAAGCAGTTATATATTGCATAAGTATTTTCTTCCATTCATTAGTGTCTTTTTAATTGTCTTGTATTTTCTTTCACTGTATAGAAAATCCCAAATGTTTGTTTTTATTTTTAATTCCTTTACCATAGCCACAAGTCACCAAAATACCTTTATCCTTCTTGGAACACAGCATCACTGTTTTCTTCTGTGTATTTTATTGTTGCAGGTATTATATCTAAATCTTTAATCTATTTGGAATTTATTTTCATGTCTGGGATTAGCTAGTAATGCAACTTCATTCTTTTATAAGGATGAAGATTTTAAATTTGAATGTAATGTTATATATGTGAGTTCCATTCAAGACCTGGAAGTGTCATTTATAACTAATTACTTGGAGATATTTAAAAATCAACTTTATTACTGAAAATTCTGCAGGAAAATTACACTTGTGAAGATTCTGGACTTCTCTAGCTCCCAATCTCTTTTTTCTCCATCAAAACGATGATTTTTATGGTTTGATTTTGGATAACTAAGGTTTCTTAGGAAATAAGGATCACATTATAACAGAATAGATGGTATATTAAATGAAACATTAATAACATATATGAGACTAGAATGAGTAGGAGGATTTGAGACTTTTTTAAAAAAAAAAGATTATTTATGAATACAAGAGGTGGGGTAAAGGCCACGTGTATGAGGGGTGAGAGGATTCTCCAGAGACAGAGTAGGGAGCAGAACAGGCAGATCTACTGAAATACACTGCTGAGGGGAGCAGGTGGAGAGGCAGGAGAGGTCTGCCTCGCCCTGTGGGTCCCTCCCTGGCCAGGGATCGAACTCGTGCTGCTATGCCACCGATGCTTCACAGTGCAGCGCTCAACCTGCTGAGCCAACAGGGAGGCCCCTGAGACATTTCTTTCAAACTTTATGATTTTGTGGGTTTTTTTTTTAAGATTTATTTATTTATGAATACAAGAGCTGGGGTACAGGCCAGAGATGCAGGGGATGAGAGAATTCATCAGAGACAAGAGTGGGGAACAGAACAAGAAGATCCACTGAAATACGCTGCTGAGGGGAGCAGTGGGCGCAGCAGGAGAGGTCTGCTGTGCCATGTGGGTCACCCCCCTGGCCTGCGGCAGGGATTGAACTCATGCTGCGGTGGCTGTGGTTTGCTTCATAGTGTGTTGCTTAACCCACTGTGCCATTGGGGAGGCCCCAATTTTGTGTTTCAAGCAGACTTTTAGTTTATTAATAAGTCATTCTTTTGATGTTTGACAACAGAGTGATGACTTTTCTTTGTTTAAAATTTATATTAAACAGAAGTGCTTAAGCTTCCTCTGCAGTTGACATAAAATTAAGCACTGCATTTTGTAGCTCTGATAGTCAATTCACATAGTTATACTCCTTTTTTGTACCAGGTGTGAATGTCCCTATTTTCTCCTAAGAGATCACCCTTCGCATAATCAAATTGTATCCCTCTTAGAGTTTCTGTATGCCTTTGCATAATAGCACTTATGTTGAATGATAAATGTGATTGGCAATTGTTTAAAAATATAGTCAGCTAAGGAGCAGGGGAAAAGAGTAAAATATATTCTGCATCAGGGAAAGGGATGTTTTATGTGCAAAAACTACAGAAGGCAATAAGCTGTAAGGTAGTATTTCTCCATCATTTGAAGGAATGTCATAAAATGTATCAGTCAGTAGGAGAGTTAAATCCTTTTGAATATTTCTTTCATGTGTTATCTTAAGTAAATCTGAAGCTGGTGCTCATTCTGCTAGTGATTTCCTGTCTGCAATGGTGATAAAAGAGTTACTATTTTTAATTACATTATAGTGAAATCCTGTTATTGGAGCATATTGCTTTCATTTGAGAACCATTTCACTGTTTTTATTTCAGGGATATTAACAGTATATTTTATCAGTTTTGAAGGGTTTCCAGTTAAAAGTTTAATGAGGACTTGGGTGAGGCTAAGGGGTAGAAGGGACAAAATAGAATGGGCCTTAAAATTTTCTCTTCCCAGTACCAGCCAGAAAATTCTTTGTGCTTTGAATTCTTCCTCTAGAAAAAGAATTAAAGGGAATGTACTATGTGACTTAGAAAAAAATTCATAGAATTTCATTTTTATATTTTAAAATATACACAGTGTCAGAATTTAGAGGGATTGCAACTCATCTTTAGATTAATTTGAATCATTATATATGCATCATTTGTATTTTAAATTTTATTAGTCTCTTAAGTACATCTTTTTGCATAAACCATAACTTTGTGTCTTAAAAACTAATGTCACATAAACACAGTTGGTAGTCATTTGTGGATTATTATTACCTAAAATTTATATTTATAGTTGTTCCTAAAGAGTTGCTTGTTTTACCAAGCTCCACTCTGTGAGATAATGAAAAGGACCAACTACGAGCTCAGAGGGCACCAGCCACACTAATCACCTTTGTATACCAAACCCCTAGGGTGGTGCCTGGCATGTGTATAGTTGGAGTCGATGAATGTTGTAGCTTGGATAACCTAAAGAGGAATGCATACGCTGTCTCACTCCAGCTCCGCAAGCGGTACCGTTTCTCTTTTTTATAGGAAAATTTGACTGGTGAGTTTATTTACCTTGTCCAAGGTTATATAAAGTAACAATTAGGAGAACTGAATTTGAAAGTGAATTCCTTCACTTTCTGCTATCATACCTTACTTGTGTCACAGTGTTCTGAATACTTGAACTTTTTTAGGAGGAAGAGAAAAGTCCAAAGTTTGCAGTGAGAGTGCTTTGCAGACCTGGGAGTTTTGCTGTCTCAGCACAGTGACTGGAGCATAAAATGTGCCCAAAAGATTTGAATGGTTGTATGAATGCTCTGAAGCTTTGCTTTGGGCAGGAGACTTTTTTTTTTAATGTAAACATTTCCAAATGTGAAAGGGAGGAAAAATATCTTAGAAATCTTTGTTCTTTACTGAACAACCTTTTGAATACACGGAAAGAGGCATCTCAGCACCGTGAGGCAGGGGCTCAGCTGCGCATGCTGATGGCTCTCGATAGGTCCAATTATACCATTTATTCTAATAATGACATCAACTTATTTTCTTTTAATTTTCTACTCAACTTTCTGTTCTAAGTTTAGATTTTCGTAACATGAAGCTGTTTCTGAAGCAGTTTCTAAGGAAACCTCTCAGGCAAGGCACTTAAGTAAATAATTAGAAAGTCATTATGTGTAAATTAAGTGAAACAAGCTGTGTGCCTACAGGACCAGATGGAAAGGACAGTTTCAGAGATTGCAGTTGGAATGGTCTGTGTGTTTTATCTTTTTCTGACAGGCCCCAGAGAAACATACTTTGGGTTGAAGTATAAGAACAATTTTTTAGTTATCAAAATTTGTGTAGCACCTCTGACTGCCAGTGATTGTGGTCATCTCATCCTAGAACTTCACCCCATCCACATCCTTCTCTCTGCCACCCCACAGCCCACCCCACTGCCCACTGTGATTTCAGTAGCATAGAGGTAAGACTGGCCCATACTAGGGTATTCACTAAGTACTCCAACTTCCTGGGATCATTTGATCTGTTAGATTTAACTAAAGTTGTTGCAACTCCCGTTTTCTAACCTTACATCCATCACATGTTTGGGGGAATGCAAAACAATTCCCCATTCTTTGGGAAAAATTGTTTGGGTACTAGGCAGGAGGTAATGATTATGTTTTCCCTGACTCCATCTAGCTTGGTATTCCTGCCTCTGTTGAACCCTCTCTGCTCTGAATTATTTTCCTTTCCATTCCATTCTTTGCTGACTTTCCCCAAATCAAAATTCATGCCATTCTGTTGTTCAGAGCAGTTCAACTTTCTGCAGACATGGCTGCAACTAAACTCCTGACCTACTTTTAATATACAAAAATCAGCAATAGGCTTGCCAAACAAAGTCTCTCTACTTTGTAGAAGTGTGAAACACCCTCAGAAGTTTTGAAATGAGCTTTTCCTTTATCTAGGGCCAGCTCAAGTTCTTGGGGAAGGCTTTCTTCTTTGGAAAGTAGAAGGTTATAATCAGCCTTACTTGTTTTTGTTAGTAAAGGATACTTATTCTTCAAGTTCTTATTCTAGGCAGAGGGATAGTCGTTGGATAACACATTTCATCTCTCCTTGTCCCTTAGTTTTGTCCTTGGCAAACTGGGCTAAAAGATTAAGTGTATGTGTCCCTAATTCTTCCTCCTCCTCTTCTTTTAAGAATCTTTCTTTATTTGTCTGTTTTCTGCTTTATACTTTATTGGTACACCTTTTTTTTCCATTATCTGGTATTCATATGAACATTAAGGTCATTGTATTAAACTTGTCACATGCTAAATTGTAATCAGTGTTTTGTTAAATCTATTTCTCATTTTTTTAAAATGTCTTTTTTTGAAACATTTTTATTTATGCATACAAGAGCAGGGGTACAGGCCAGAGTTGTGGGAGGTGAGAGGTCTCACCAGAGACAGAGTGGGGAGCAGAACAGGCAGATCTATTGAAATACACTGCTGAGGGGAGCAACGGGAGAGGCAGGAGAGGTCTGCCTCCCCCTGTGGGTCCCCTCCCTAGCCAGGGATTGAACAAGTGCTGTTGTGCTGCAAATGCTTCACAATGTGACGCTCAACCCCACTGCACCACCAGGGAGGCCCCTATTTATCATTTTTAAAAAGTTAACCTATTTATGATACTGAACTGTCACATCTAGCAATGTTATGTCTTAACTTTTTATCTTTATTTTTTATCATTTAGTTACTGAATGATGGAATGATTGATCTAACCCTTACCACCACCCCATAGATCCCCTTGTCCTTTTCCCTCCCCCTCCCTCTTAACCTCAGAGCCTTCAGGTTGTTTGATGATGGCCAGTGGTTTTTGAAAGTGTTTTACATTATCACACTGTCTGCTCGTATATGTCCAGTACTTGCTTTTATGATTGTGGCTTTCTTTGTTACACACAATTCTCTCAAATCCCCTCTATTTTACTGAAAATGACTGCATTTCATTCTTATGCCTGAATAGTACTACATTGTGTGGCTATACCATATTATCTTGATCTAATCGTGTATCAATGGCTCTTTGTATTATTTCCATGTCTTTTTTTTTTAACTTTCTCAAGTTTAATTCAGCAAATATTTTTCAATTTTTTAATTTTATTATATTTAATTGTATTTGACATCGTTTATATTCCCCAGTGGGTTCCCACCACCATTTTCACCTGTGCACCGTCACCTCAGTCCCTTGTGCTCTTTATGCCTCATCACCATCTTTGCCCTCCCCTCCCTCCACCCACCCTCATGGTCCCTTGGGTTTTTCTTTAATCTTTTGATCTTGTTGAGTTTTTATTCGATTGTTTGCTTGTTTTTGGTTATGATTGCCCATTTCCTTTAGTTTTCTCTTGTTTTTTTGTTTGTTTGTTTTGTTTTCTTCCTTTTTATTTTTTGTTTTGATTGTTGTTTTTTTCACATTCCTCCTAAAAGTGAGGCCATCCGATATTTTTCTTTTGCCTTCTGGCTTGTTTTGCTGAGTATAATTCCTTCTAGCTCCATCCATGTTTCTATAAATGTCCCTAGTTGTTTATTTTTGATTGCTGAATAGTATTCCATTGTGTATATGTACCACATCTTCTTGATCCAGTCCTCTACTTTTGGGCATTTGGGCTGTTTCCATGTCTTACCAATTGTAAATAGTGCTGCAATAAACATGGGGGTATAGGTACTCTTTTGGATCGGTGTTTCTGTGTCCTTTGGGTAGATTCCTAGGAGTGGGATTGCCGGATCATATGGTAGTTCCATCTCTAGTAGGCTGAGGAACCTCCATATGGTCTTCCATATTGGTTGGATTAACTTGCATTCCCACCAGCAGTGTACCAGGGTTTCTTTTCTCCACAACTTCGCCCGCATTTATTGTTGTTGGTTTTTTTGATATATGCCATTCTTACTGGTGTAAGGTGGTACCTCATTGTGGTTTTAATTTGCATTTCCCTGATTATGAGAGA
>JAGFMF010011712.1:4265327-4277444 GCA_019455555.1 Galemys pyrenaicus | reverse complement strand
CATTCTTCTGTTGGTTTTGGTTTTACTGCTTCTTGCAGTATTTTTTGGAGTGGGGGTTTGGTCATGCTGAATTTATGGAGTTTCTGTTTGTCTGGGAAAGTCCATACTTTTTCTTCATATATGAAGGAAAGCTTTGCGGGATAGAGAATCCATAGTTGACATTTGCTGTCTTGCAGTTTTTTGAATATGTCTCTCCATTCCCTCCTTGCTCGTAGTGTCTCTTCAGAGAAGTCTGATGTTAGTCTGATTGGTTTCCCTTTATATGTTAGCTGTTTCTTTCCCCTTGACAGTTTCATTATTGCCTCTTTGTCCTGGATTCTTGGGAGCTTTACTATTATGTGTCTTGCTGTATTTCTCTTTCTGTCATAAAATTTTGGGGTGCGACTTGCTTCTTGTATTTCTATTTTCATCTCCTTTTTTAAGCTTGGGAAATTCTCTTCAAGTATCTCTTTAAATAGATTTTCATTTCCTCTATTTTGCTCAGCCCCCTCAAATTCCAATAATTCTTATATTTCCTTTCTTAATGGTATCTAAGAGATCTCAAAGTGTTTCTTTGTTTTTTTTCCTTTGAACTTCCCTGCCCTTGCCTATTTTGGTTCTTGGTATTTCTGTGTCTTCAAGAGCACTGAATCTTTCTTCCACTTCGTCCATTCTGTTTCCACTGCTTTCCTTATATTCCTGCAGTTCTTCTACTTTTTTTTAGTGACTCATTTTCATTCTTCAGTTCATTGATTAATGTTCTCATTTCCTCAATTATTTTTTGTTGCTCTTTCTGGTTTTGCATCGTGGTGATTCTGAATTCTCTTTCTGATAGGCTGAGCATTTCTTCTGTATCACTGTTGTTGGATTCTTGTATCTGATTTTCTTTTTGTGGCGTGACTTTCCTCTGTGGGCTTACTTGGTTATTTATATTTTTCCTTCTCCCTGTTGTCTGTTTTCTAATTTGCTGTATTTGTTGTGACAGTGTTTGGCTGGTATTGGCCAGCATCTCTTCGAGATATTCTTGGGGAGTCCCCTGTCTGTGTGTGTCCTGGGGTACACAGGTGTTCTGGCTTTGGGGAGGTACTGCACTCAACTCAGTGTGTTTGAGCTGGAAGATTCAGAGTCTCACTGGCTTGTCTGCGGCTCCATATTCAAGGCTCCCTGTTTTGTGGCGTATAATGTCTGGGCTGGGTTCTGGTGTGCACTTGTGACCTTGTTCTAGAGATCACCCCCACTCGTCTCAGTGTGTTCGAGCTGCAGGAGTATGTCCCTCAACGAGGCTGCCTGAAGTTCCTGGTGTAAGGCTGCCCGTCGTGGGAAGATGGCACCTGTCTGGGACTTTCCCAGCTGCCCTGGACCCTCAGGAGGACTTCTCACTGTCTACTCAGCTGCATATGAGAGATTAGGTGCTGGCATACACCTCATGCTGGGATTCTAATGGGTGGCTTCCAGCCTGTAATAGCACAGGAAGCACTTAGCTGCTTATGTGAGTCCCTCAGCGAGATTGCCTGCAGAGCCTAGTCGTGGGTTCCCTGTTTGGGGAAGCTGGCACCCGTCCAGAGGGTTCCCAGCTACCCCCGAACCCTAGGGTGCCCTCACCCCACAGGTTCAGTTCCAGAGGGTGAACTAGGAACTGGTGCACAACTTGCACAAAGGTTTTGGTCAGCTGCTAAAAGCCTGCATATGTGTAGGAGGCTCTGAGCTATAGCCGTGGGTCACTCAGCAATATTGCTGTTACTCCCCCCTGTCCTGTGAGGCCGGAGCCGGGCAAGAGCCTTTTCAGCTACTCCAGACCCCCAAGGGGCTCTTTACCCACTCGCTCAGCTCTAGACCTCAAACTCAGTGTTGATATGCGCCTCGCGTTGGTATTACAGAGACCGCTTAAAGCCTGTAGACACGAAAAGAGCGCTGGGCTCTAGCCTTGGTGCCCCAGGCGCGGGAAGATGGCATCAGCCCGGAGTTTCCAGGACTCCCGGGTGTCCTGGGGCCCCTGCTTGCTGAGTTCATGTTAGCGCCCCCCTCGGGTTGAGATCACTTCCAGGAGCCCAAAGCCTGCCAGCGCGCAGGAGGCTCCGAGTCTCAGGCTGGGACGCTTGGCAAGCCTGCGCTGATCCCCTCTGTCCTGGGGCGCTGGCGCCGGGTTAGAGTCCCTTCAGCTACTCGGGAGTGCCGGGAGGCCCTTCTCCTGCTCCCTTGGTTCTGGACTGCAAACTCGGTGTTAGTGCGCACCTTGTGCTGAGATTACAGAGCACCGCTTAAAGCCTATAGACGCGCAAAAAGCGCTGGGCTCAGCTAGATTGCTTCTGGGCTCCCCTGATCTGGAATATGGCGCCCGCCCGAGTGTTTCCAGTTTCCCTGGACCCGCAGGTGGTCTTCTCTCCCCTCCTCCTACCTGCATACCTGCTGTGTGACCTGTCTGGCGTGGATCCCAGGCTGTTCCAGGTTTTGGAGTGTGATGTTCTGGGTCCTTTTCCACTGGTTGCACTTCTGTATGCTCTTTCTACCATTCAAGGTGTGCTGGCTTTGTGGTTGGGGGGAGGGAGGAAAGGAGAGGGTAGAAGAGGTAGCAGGCTTATGGGGTTCTCTCTGTTTTGCTTGCCTTCGATGAATTCTTCCCTACTGAGTACTTTGTCGGTGTCTTTGAATTTATTTTCCAAGTCCCAGTTCTCTCCAGAACATGCTGTATAGTCTCCTGTTGTCCACTTCTTCAGAGAGCTTTTGATCCTAAGGTCTCTTCGCTGCCATCTTTTTTTCCTCCCCCTGCATGTCTTAATTATTGTAAAAAGTACTGCTGTTTACAGTGTGGTACATATGGGCTTTTGTACTGATGACTCATTCTTGGACATATGCCCAAGAGTGGGATGACTATGTCATAAGGTTGTTTCCAGTTATAGTCTCTTTTTTTTCTTGGAGATTTACTTTTATTCATTGATGATTCAAAGAACTGGGATATAGACCAGAGGTGCAGTTGGTGAGAAAATTCACTAGAGACAGAGTTGGGAGCAGAACAGGCAAATTGACTGAAATACACTGCTAAAGGGAGCTGTGGGTGAGATAGGACAGGTCTGTTGTGCCATGTGGGTCAACTCCCTGGCTGGGGATGAACTCATGCTGCAGTGGTTGGCCATAGCTTGATAGTGCTGAGACTTTAACCCCTACATCACCAGGGAAGCCCTACGGTTTTAGATTTTTAAGGTAAATTCAGATTGATTTCTATAATGGTGGTGCCAGTTTACACTCACCAGTGTAACAGGTCTCCACATTGTCTCGGGTACCTGTTGTTGAAGGTCTTTCTAATGTGTGCCATTCTCACAAGTGTGAAAGGATATTTCAAGGTGGTCTTAACTTGCTTATCTCTTATTGGAAGTAACTATGAACATTTTTTCATAAGTTCATTGGTTTTCTGGAAATTCCTTCCCTTTGAATTTTGGTGTTTGCCTCTCTGGATTGAGTGCAGATTCTACACTGCTTTTCCATGATGCAAATTTAAGGGGCAGGTCCTTCCTTTTAGGAAGAACAGAGGTTGTCAGACGTTCCATCACTGGATGGGTAAGTCTAATTTTAAGATTCTAGGTATGACAAAAATCTTTTAAAAAAAATTCTGCTTACCTAAGGCATGTACTTACATAACTCCCAAACTAAGAGATGGAACCTTATATATATTTTTTTCATTGAAGTAACCTTGTAGTATAATATGTGTTTCAGGTGTGCATCATTATAAATCAGCATTTATATTTACTACATTAAGTCCACAACTAAGATTCCAGTTCTATCCTTCACCATAAAATTTACCCTAAAGAAAACATTTCATATCTCTTTGACTTTTACATTCACTCTCTCAGTTATTTTCAAACCTTTGTGGAGAAAGGAAGTGCTATTGGCTCCCTCAAAATCTACTTTATTAGCATAATCCCCATAACCACCAAATCATGTTGTCATTTTAACCAAATATCCTAAATTGCTAAAGTATGTCCCTTATACACTTCAGTCTCAGCAGGTGGTCTGACTTCACAGGGAAAGTCAAGTCAACTGTTTCTTCCTTTAGCTAAGTCATAAACATCTTTCCCTTAATTTCTTTAACCTTTTTAAGCAATATAATTTTATCTGTAATTTTAACTACCTTCTGTGTTCTGAATGATAGTGAGATGATTTCTGAGAAATGACATTAAGTGCTAAGAACTTCAGATTGAGTATGGGTATGACCCTAGAGACCAGAGGACTGCATGATCTCTGTAAGAAATTGGCTCTGGAAAAGTCTACCTTGGCTTTAAGTCAGTCATCAAACATGATGTATCTGAAACATGGCATTTCAAATAATTCCCCACTTGCTGTTGCTATCTTCTTTTGTATTGAAATCCCTCTCTGATATGTCAAAGTAAGACAGTGGATTTGACAATGACTCAGTCCTCTATTGTCATTCATGCAGATCATTTACTAAATTGCAGTGTTTCTTTAAGAAGTTGGGAGGAAAAATGAATCTTCCCTATGTTCAGTGCTATAAACAGTGGATGTGGGATACATTCATACTATTCTGGGCTCCTGGTGTTAAATATCTTTAACTGGCATTCATACACACAGCTATTTTTGACAAACATTACTAATAGTATATTTTTTTATTTTCAAAATGTCCTGATTTGGGTGAAAAGCTATATGGTCATCCTCAAAGTTCACCAAACCTAGAGTGATAAAGTGATTAGCGAGAGATGGGGGAATCTAATTTGAGCTCCTTAATATGGCTGAACGTAGCCTCTCTCACGACAACTGAGGTTCTGGCATTTAACCAAGGTCACCAGTCCTTAACCATCTCTTCTGTAAACTTGAATGACTTCTTCAGAACCCTTGGTACACTTTGTAAGCAGCTAGCCTCAAGGGGGACCTCTTCATTCTTGCAAAGATATTATATTTGAATCCTAAGAAATGGGAAATCAGTCTCAGTCTTTTTCATACAGGAACGCTTTCAATCCCTTGATATAAACTCTAGCATCTTTTGTTTGTTTTCTTTGAATTCTGCATGCCAAGGACGCAGTTTCTGCCAAACCTTGAAACTCCAGTTTTACCTTCTACCTATACCATATGATTAAAATATGATAAAATTCAGCCAAGAGTGATGATCTACCCAAGGTAACAGGTCAGTATCACTGAAAGACTCAGAAGCAGCTTACAAAAATTGCAGCTTCTTGTGCTTTTATTTATGCACATAGATAAGCATCATACCATGCACACACTCATGTATAATGTATATAAGTATAAAAAAGGCTGAAAGGTTGCTCATTAAGTGATAATTGTAAAAGCCATTTGTTTACAAGTCAAACTAAAAAATAAAGACATAATAATCATCCTGGTTCCATTTTCATCAACATTTTTGAGTACCAGCTGTATGTCATGCCTTGTGTGAAAAACTGTCTTTTTAAGTAACATCTATAAAATAATATAATTTGAAAAAATTAAATTTTTCTTGGGGTTCATAGCTTCACCTATATAGAATATATACTTCAATTCTAGTATAAAATATATCCTTAGATATTACAGCTTTATTTTTTTGTTTCCATCTTTATTACTTCTGCCAGATTGTGATCTTTTTGAGGGGAAATTCTATCTCTTCATCTTTATATTGACAACTAGTGGCCCAGTGCCTGGTTTATAGTTGATTTTTTTTTCTCTTTTCTCTTGATGCAAGTATTCATTTTCCATAAGAAAGACAAATTAGGGATAAAATAACTGAGTGGAGTTGAAATCTCTGTGAATGATTTCAGCAAAGGCTAAGAAAAAGACAGTAACAGAAATGAACTGAATTGAAGTTAATTGAAAATAAATTCCAGATCTTCATATGAAATTAGCTTGAAATTTAGAGAACAAGGTACAAGTTTTCAGAATGATTATGTTTCAGGAACCTTACTGGGGTTGGTATGTGATGAACTTTTACTTTATTTTGAATATGAATCATATCTTCTTTTATCTATTTAGTTCATCTAGGTAGTACCTTAAGATGCTTATAGAATGAACAGGCCTACTTTTATCAAAGAATTTGCATCAAATGTTATACCAGGAACAGCATTTGTTTTGATATTTAGTACTTAAGAATAAGAAAAGCTGGTGCTGATTATAAAAAAGAATCTACTTAGGAATTAGCATTTCTTTATGAGCAAAGCAATTATATCCAATATATGTCCTATTAGTTCTATTCTATAGAAAATCTTGACTAATACGAGTGTCAGTAGTATTAAGAATTATTATCCTCATTTTAATACATTCTGATAGTATTAGAATGAAGAAAAATAACCCATATACTGGATTAGACAAGATACACTTAAGAAATTGGTCTCAACACAGAGATCGAAAAGAAAACTTAATAGTTCTGAAACAAGAATGTACAACATTCTAAAATACTACTTTTAAAGCTACTAATATATTTTCTTTGGTATTAAAAGTTGCATAAAGTTATTTAAATTATCATATAGTATATTGATAGCTAAGAGACAGAGACACAGTATATTAATGAATGGAATCTACTTGTACATAAAAAATGAGTGACTGCATTTTTTGGTAAGATCGCTTGCTCCACAGAATCACATCTTGAATTCTGATGTACTTTATGGAGGTGAACACTAGCAATAATGAATACTATTGAGGATTTTGTATTTGTTAATACAGATTTCATCATTCATTTAACAAGATGGCCCTGTGCCTTGACAATGCAGGAAATAAACACTGTAGCATGGCTTTTATTATTCTCTAGTCATCCATGAAACCAAATAAAGCAAAAGGTGAGACCTGCATTTCAAATTTCACTTCTCCCTGTGTGCAAAATAGTTTGGGCTTAGTGAAAAGCAGTTCCTCTGAGTCTTTGGAAAGTGTTCACTTGGATTGAACCTAAGAAAGGTTAGCATCGAGAGAGGAAGAAAATATGCATTTTAATAATCTCTGTGAAAGAAAGCATAGATTTATTAATTTCACAAATGATGCATATTGAATATATTTGATGAGTTATATTATCTTTGCCTTTGAAAAGATTAATTGGGAAAGTGACTTGACAAGCAGGTAGACAATGGTTTTAGTGAAACTGACCATGTGAGCACTCAACCTAATTCTGGCCTTGCCAGTCTGTGCACGCTTGGGCTTTTCCACCCATCTCAGGTATGCTTGTAATAGTAAGAGATTCTGGGATCGATTTCCTATGCTTCACATAGCCAAATGCTATTCATATTTCATTTCCACAAATCCAAGCCTTTGCCAAATATCCCAGTATGTGAATCCAGAATATATATTCCTTACAGATTCTCTTTCTCATAAGGTGTTATTTATATGACTGTCTTGGGATTGGATAACATGACTTCTAATTTAACCAAAAAGTAATGTCAATGCACTAGATGCTACTTGTAGACAGTGTCTCTATGAGAATGCTGATCTTTTAGGCAGAATTCAGCATACATGTGTAGGATGGACTGCCAATTCCTGACAGTAAAATCAGACTTCTTGGCAAACAAATTCTGAGTAATAATATGTAGCTTACAATGCTCTTTTACTTACATATTGAAGTGTTCCAGCTGATCTATTTGCTGATACTTTACATTTTTCTTGAATAATAAATAAATCCAGGAGGTGAAGCATGGGGGTGATTGCTGTTCTTTTCCTAAACAGGCAATTACAGGGGATCTGTTGCCAGTAGGAATGCACAGCAAAGTGAGCGACTTTGTGTTTTTGGTGGGGCTAAGAAAGTAAGATCAGGCAATGTATTTTATGTCAGAAACTGAATTTTAATAAAGTTAGACTAAACCTACTGAGAAGGGGAAGTTGGGCCTTACCATTTCATCCGTTACAGAATTTCTGGACTCTAAAGACCTAATGATAGTTACATGGAGCAAGAAACAATAAAGTCATGGGTAAAAGGTGAAGTAATCAGGTAAATTTTCTTCCTTGTTTGCCAAGATTTTCCCTCTTTTATCCTCACCAAGGACATTATCATCCATAATTACTGTAGTGCCAGGAAGGGGCACCAAGCAAATTCTCTATGATTCTAGCAGACTGGGTAAAGGAAGGAGTCTTGGAGCCCTCAGTGGCTTTTTCGGTTTTATTTACAGAGGTGGCCAGGTACATGGCAGGCAGGGGTGCTGGGGGGCCAGGAGACTGGCAGGCCTCCCAGTCTCCGGCGCATCTCACCCTCTCGGCTGCTTTGCTGCTGCTTCTCTCTGCTTCTACTGCTGGTGTTCTATTCCTCCCACTCCTGCTGCTCCTGCTCTGCTGCTGCTCTTGCTGGCATGCTGCCCTTATACGCCTGTGTCTAAGCCCAGATGCATCCACTTGCGCATGCCCACCTAGGCATGTGTGCAGCACCGCAGGTGTCCATCATTAACACCAATGGTGGGAGGGTAGAAAAGCCTGAAAACTTTCTTCTCTGACTCTGCAATTACTCTTCCACTGTCAGTTTCTGCTGAAGCTTTTCCATATTCCATGAAAAAACTAAAAGTTCTATTTTGGTGATAGCATAAGTGACTATTGTTAAATTTGTTATTACTTCTAGAAAATATTTGTAATTCAAACAATAGTTTTCTATGTAGCTTTCCATGCAAGTGACTCATGATAAGTAGTTGAAGCCCCCTTTCTGCTGTTATTCTAAATACCACATCTTGACGGATTAAAATATTCTTCTGTGCCTCAAAACTAATTCAATAACATTAAAAACAACAGCAACCTCCCAACAGTCCCAGGGACTGTTCTAGTCATAGGAATACAAAAGTAAATACAACTCTTGCCCTCAGGGAGCCACTGAACATTTTACTAGAATGAACATATTACTGACTTCTGAGTATAGTCATAGAGTCCCCAAACAGGAAGGAAGTCATTCCCTATGGGAATGAGAAGCACCTGTTAGAGGTCAGCTGCACTGTGGATCTCTTTTTATCAGGGTGTCACCCAGGTATCTCTCCAGCTTTCTGTGAGGTCCTTGTTCAGGAACATGTCCATTCTCTTGGGATTTGCATTCAATCAATCTGACTTCAGACCTTTGTCTCTATAATCTGCCAGGTGCAGTCTTTAGCACATTTATTTATCCCCTTAAGCACCAGTGTGCTCATCTGTGAAAATGAGGGAATAATGGTGCCTACATTGTTTCTTTGGGGGAGGATTCATTGGAATACTTTATGTAAAGTATGTAATGCAGTCCCTGGCACATAGGAGGCTCTCAAAAAATGTTGGCAAATGTAATATAAATAAAAAATCAATGTACCACGTGATCCAATATTTACATGGAATTGAATCAAAGGAAATAGAAATTCAACTCCAAAAGCTTGATTAATCCCACAAAGCTTGGTGTCATTTTCTTATATAAGGTTATAGAATACACTAATATATTTGACCTTCTAAAAGGAAAAGAAATCACTGCCAATTGAATTGAAACACAACGCTTTTTATCACAACTGTGAGCCATCCTCATTTTAGGTCCCTTCTTATGAAGGAATGTGGCCCAAAGAGTTTATAGGGCTGAACACATAGGAAGCTTCCAAGCTTCCTAAGGGAAAGAAATATTTCTTCCTAAGGGGAAGAAATAGCCCCTACAGCATTTCTAGACATTTGTTCCATCATGTCCCAAAATTCCATGGTATTCATGACAGTTACCTCTCTCATTTCCCCAGCTAAATTTGTCTTCCCATTTACTTACTTCTCCTCCTTCCCATGAATAGTCAACTCGCCGTTCATGCTCACACTTCCCAGTCAGGCACTTCCCACCTTTGATTTATGGTTCTCTCCACTCAAGAAACCCTGAAAGACTAGGTTTTTGCTCATTCATATTTATATTTGCATAAACATTTTTTCTTTTGAAATCATGATGACTCAAATGCTGTACCTTATCACATAGTATTAACAACATTAGTATTAAATGAATAATAAATGCATGATTCTGCCATCTCCATTCTGCCAAAGGAGCTGTAGACATTAGTAAATGAATGGGGTATGATGTGAACCATGTAAAACTTCTAAAAAAATCAAAACAGGAGAATTATATTTTTATCTTAATATAATTACTTATGTCATACATTAATATAGTTAATGTAATTATAATTTGACCACCGATAAGGATAGTTATTGGTTATTGTAAGGTCTTAGCTTTTACTGTGAGGACATGACTCTGTTAGAGGACTCAGTGTGGAAGGGTGATAGGATCTGACATTCAAAAAGTATCACTCTGGTTCTGTCTTAGGAATCTGACTTTGGGAAATAGGATAGAAGGGGGAACAGGGTAGGGAGATTATTGCAAAGAGAATGGTGGCATGAAAAGGAAAACTTGGGCCTCCCTGGTGGTGCAGCAGGCTGAGTGCCGCACTGTGAAGCATCTGCAGCACAGCAGCCGAGTTTGATCCTGGGTCAGGGAGGTGACCCACATGGTGCAGCAGACCAATCTGCTTCCCATGCTCTGTCTCTGGTGAATCTTCTCACCTCCTGCAACTCTGGTCTGTACCCCAGCTCTCGTATACATAAATAAATAAATCTTTAAAAAAAAAAGAAAAGCAAAACTTATGATACTCTTTTTTTAAAAAAACGATTTATTTTATTTATGCCTATAAGAACTGGGGTATTTATGCACACAAGAACCAGAGAGGCAGAGGTTGAAAGGATTCACCAGAGACAGAGTACTGAACAGAACAGGAAGACTGACTGAAATACACTGCTGAGGAGAGCAGCCGGCGAAACTGCTGCGCCATGTGGATGCCCTCCCTGGCCTGGGATCATGCTGTAGTGGCTGCGGATAGCTTCCTAGTGCTGCATCTTAAACCCTTGTGCCACCAGGGAGGCCCCAAAGTTATGATATTCTAAAGATATTTTGAAGATAAATATTTACATGATTTGCTGACAGATTATATGTAAAATGATAAAGGTTAAACTGGCATAAGGTGGGTAGCTTTGTGGTTTTAAGTAGAAAATCTGGCTTTGTGTGCCTGTGAAGAGATGTGGGTGGGGCTGGAAGAAATTTTTTTATATGGCAAAGATATTGATCTGCATAATTTCATACCTGATCTGATAGAGCAACTTGAGGAAACAAGAGAAAATGGCTCATGACATCCTTCTAGTTGGTGCCTTCAAATGTTAGCCTGAGTAGTAATGTTCCTCTCAGCATGCAAGGGGTGATGATTGCATGCCTAACAGAAAAGCGTCTTTGTTCCACAGTTTAGTATATGGAGAGCTGGATCTTATTTATATTTCTAAGAAATTATCTACTTGTTTTTATCAAATTTAAGATGGCTCTGATTGTATAATACACCACTATTTTTACCCTCTATAAAGAAAAAAATCACTGCCAATTAAATTGAAGCATAATGCTTTTTATTGCAGTTGTGGGGCATCTTTATTATATTTATTTTAAAAAGATTTATTTATATATGCATACAAGAACTGGGATGCAGGCCAGAGGATTCACCAGAGACAGAGTGGAGAACAGAATGGTAGTTCTGCTGAAATATACTGCTGAATCCATTTATGATGAAGGCCCTTGGAATTCTTGGGATAGAAGGACCATATCTTAACATAATAAAGGCCGTATATGACAAGCCCATAGCCAATATCATTCTCAATGGCGAAAAGCTAAAAGCCTTTCCCCTAAGATCTGGAATAAGACAAGGATGCCCTCTTTCACCACTGCTCTTCACTATAACACTGGAAGTCCTGGCCAGGGCAATAAGGCAAGAAAAAGGTATACAAGATATCCAAATAGGGAAAGAAGAAGTAAAATTATCACTGTTTGCAGACGATATGATAATACACATAGAGAACCCCAAAAGCTCTACAGAAAATCTAATCAAGCTAATCGGCCAGTTTAGCAAAGTAGCAGGATACAAAATCAACACACAAAAATCAGTAGCCTTCCTTTATACAAACAACCAAGCTGAAGAAGAAGAAATAAAAAAAACCATCCCCTTTATAATTGAAACCAAAAAATTTAAATACTTGAGAATAAATCTAACAAAAGAGGTGAAAGACCTTTACAAAGAAAATTACAAAACATTGCTAAAAGAAATAGAAGAAGATACAAAGAAATGGAAACATATCCCTTGCTCATGGATTGGAAGAATTAACGTCATCAAAATGGTCATCCTACCAAAAGCAATCTACAGATTCAATGCTATTCCAATAAAAATTTCAATG
>JAGFMF010011712.1:4223784-4264573 GCA_019455555.1 Galemys pyrenaicus | reverse complement strand
GGCAAAAGAAAAATACCAGATGGTTCCTCCCTTAGGAGGAATATAAGGGAACCAAATAAGGATCAAGGAAAGGAATAAGAACAATAATAATAATAACAACAATAATGACACAAAAACCAAAAATGAAAAGACAAGGACAAATTGGGGACACTTGGTGGGGAGGGAAGAGGGGAAGAGTTGAGGGCAGATGGGAGCACGGGGGACTGAGGTGATGTTACACTGGTGAGATGGTGATGGGGAATACATGGGGACTACAACTGATGTCAAATATATGTAAATTTGAAAAAAATTATATATAAAAATTAAAAAAAAAAGAAAAGAAATGCCTAAGATTCCAGAACCAAATTTCACAAAGGACTGACCCTTCCTCTCTAGCTGGCCCAGCAGTATGGGGACTCAGAATAATTTAATGGTGTTGGGGAGGGATGAAGAGATGAACGTAGATCATGGAATGAGATTCATACCATTTCTGTCATTCCACCACTTCCCCTTCCCATTGCTCAAAGGAGAGGGTCAGCCCTTGGGCACACACTTTCTCTGATCATGTTAGCCCTCCTCTTAACTCCACAACATCATGTCTATCCCTTTATTCCATTAGCTATTTTATAATTGTTTATATATTTAATAGAATATGTAAATATTATTATTTCATTTTATAGCTAAAAAAAAAGAAATATACTGCTGAGTGGAGCAGCGGGTGAGACAGGAGAGGTCTGCTGTGCTATGTAGGTCACCTCCTGGCTGAGGATTGAACTCGTGCTGCAGTGGCTGAGGATGCTTCACAGTGCTGCAACTGAACCCCTTGCACAACCAGGGAAACCCCTGCACCCCAGTTCTTGTTTACATAAATAAATCTTTAAAAAATTTTCTCTAGACATTGCAAAATGTCCTTGCAGGGTAGGCGGCAAAATTGACCTTGATGGGGAAATACAAGATTATAGTAAATATTTTTGCTTCTCCCTCAGGACCTTTTAATCTGCTTTCTCTCAGTCTTCTCCCAGATACACCATAGCATGATTTGGTCAGGTATCCATTACAAGAACCATCTTAACTAGTCATCCCTATTAAACTCTCATTCCCTGTCAACCTTACATAATTTTTTTTTCGTCTTGGAAATTAAATAAAAGCTTATTTAGGAAAAAAAGGATAAAAGGTAAAGACTCCCAGGTACATGGTACCTGGGAGGGGGAAAGAGAGCCCCAACCTTACAT
The DNA here is from genome assembly GCA_019455555.1 of Galemys pyrenaicus. Classification (NCBI taxonomy): domain Eukaryota; kingdom Metazoa; phylum Chordata; class Mammalia; order Eulipotyphla; family Talpidae; genus Galemys; species Galemys pyrenaicus. The sequence continues at coordinate 4,263,362 of JAGFMF010011712.1, read as the reverse complement.
AATTTTATTTTTCTCAGATCCTTCTGTTTTTCTCTATGATTGTCTTGCTTTAGCTCCTTACTGTATCCAGGTGCTTCCTTTAATGCAGTGGGAGCACAATTAGGGTAAAACCCAGCCATTTTGTTTACTCTGATCCAGGGCAATGGGGATAACTTACCTAGTTGGTATATTTGGTCAGAAAAAACTCCTTTTGGTGCTTTTGTCTCAGTACTCAACCTTTTTCTCCTTGAGGTGTGTTTCCCACGGTGAGGAGACGTGCTCTGGTTTTTAGCACAGTCTGTGGTGGGTAAGGTCTTCTCAGTCTGAGGTTCACTTTTTTTTATCTTTTTAACCAGTCCCTTTTATTTAGCCTTTATCTGTAACAAAGGTGCTATTTTGAATTTTATATACTTTATTATTCTTAGATCTTAATTTGTTCAGAACTTAGGGAAACAAAGTGATATTTACTAGATCCTTGAAAACTTAGTATTTGATTCAGTGAAAAATAAAGTGAGTTGGGGGAAGTATAATAACAAGTGAACAATGGAACATTCTGGTGGTAAGAGCATGTTGTTTTTGGTTTGGTATTTTATTGTGTGGTTAGCATATGCTGACCTAAACTATTTTAATAGAATTATACTTAGGCATTTTCCAACTAGTGGAACTAAGGTAAGAGAAGCTAAACCCTAGGCCATGCAACACTTTACCCTTAGTGGATAACTACTTTGTAGAGCAGTGTTCCCATAGTCCATTCTTTCCCTAAAGTCAAAGTTTTGGGTCCCAGGTCTCAGAGAGTCAGGGCTTCTTTGCTGTCAGTCAGGGCACAAGGGTTTCTTGGGCCTTGGAAAATTCTGACTGTGTGGAAAACCCTGGCAAAAGCATGAAGAAAATGCATAGGATGAGTGGGTCTTCCCAAGGTTAAGTTTGAGGCCTTCCACACGTCTCTGGGATCCCAGGAGCTTAGAAGACTGCTGCTTCTAACTACATCGATGCAGTTTTGCCCCAAATATTGCTGAAACAAAGATGTGACAATAGGGAGAACTGCCTTTCCATATATTCTTTATTATATTAGGGGGAGGGAACATTCTCATTACCTTTAAATAGCAGAGCACTATAGAGCAGCACTGGGGGTCCAGTGTAATTGTTCATGCCAGGCCTGACCAGCAGCATCCACTAGGGCCTCAAATTTCATCCAGGTTTGCCTAGGAAGGATATGGGATGCTCCATCACAGTTTAGGAGTCCTTTCCATAGGGCAAGTGTTCCCTCTTACAAAATTCAAGTTGATTTCTGATTGATTAATTTTGTATGAGAAATCTTCTACATAAGACAGGTTCTTTAGGTCTGAACAATTTCTTGATGAGAAATAAAAGAAAAAGGTATTGTAGCCTAAAACCAAAAAAACACTTAATTCAAGAGAGTGTAAACACGATGTTCTTGAAAGAGTCCACACTCCCTTTGCTAATGAGGTTTCCTAAGTAGGGGCTCTAAAGGGAAATGTAAATTGGATATGCACACAAAAAAAGTAAGGCAGGTCACTCTAACTAACTGCCTATTTGTGATGTCATTTGTCCAAGAGAGTTTATTAGAGAACTAGTGTGAGAACTATGATCGGGACTCTCACCGATGTAAAATTTAACCTTGAAGAACAGCAATTTCTCAATGCCACATACTGAGAGAATAGATGGATTCTCCTCTTCTGTATGATCAGTGCCAAATTAATATGAAAACACTCTTGCTGGAATAGTTGTCCCATATGAAGATAAATACCCAGGTCATAAACTTTGGGTAACAGATTTATACTGGCTGATATTCTGATAAATCCCACTGAGTCTCTGCAATACTATTTATTTAAAAAATTTATTTTTCCTGAAATAACAGTTTTGAGGGGGTGGGGATTTTCCAATTTATTGAATGCTGGCTGGTGCTGATATACTTATGAGTCCAATTAACTTTTGGACTCTAAAATAAGGGAGGTATATCAAAGTGTTGGCATTGAGCTTGTGCAGCCCTAGCAATTACTTTGTAAGAGACAACAGATACTGCAATTGATTAGAAGAGCCCCAGCTTTACCCAGCAGTCAAGAACCCATTTGGATCTAAGTAAACTTTAGAAGAAATGTTTTGGATCTGAATTTTGTTCGCCTCTAACTTACATGAGATAGAAGATTGTACTGAATTTTAATAATTTTGGGCATTAAATTGCAAAGAGATGTAATCTTTGATTTCATGATTTTTTTCTGATATTTATATAACAGAAGAAAGTTTATATCTAATTGTGGAATGTCTTTTCTTTGGCAAGTTATTATAGAGGGTCTTAAATTGTTTACTTTTGCTAAGAATCTGTGGCATACAGTATGGTCTGTCATAATAAGGCATGAGAAGTAAACAGGAAGTGAGTTGTTAACTTTGATATGGAGTGAACTTAGAGCTCATTTTAACATTATACTGTTCTAATGCATTTTAGGATTTCCGGGGAGCCAATTTAAAACCACCTATGAATCTATTCCAAAAAGAAGTGGATGATATTGGGAGAGTTGCCTCAAGGAGGTAATAGCAGGTTTGTTCTAATAAATTTCTTATCTCTACTCTGAGGAGAGCATAACCAATAGTTGACCATAAGCTTAGTGCTCAAATATGATGGATTAAAAAGATCAAAAAGCTAGTAAATGTTTGAAAAGGAGGTAGAAATATTTCTTCTTAAATGCAGGTGTATCCTTCTATGTTGAGAGGTTCGATTAGTGAAATAGGTTCAAATCCTTTGCTCTTATCACACCTGGGAAGGAAGAAATCATTTTATCTAATTTGAACATTTGAAAACAATAAACTGTGAATGCTTGGCATTCAGATTCTCTGTTATCCTCTAGGGAGAGCATTCTAGTGAGCCTATATTCTACTCTATATCTCACAAAGTCAGCACTGGCAGTGCACTAGACTGGCCTACCCTATGTCTAGGGGAAAACCTATCCAATTTGGGGGTTTAGAAGTACTGGCTCACTAACTTCTCTGCCTCATCAACCTCTCTGTTTGCTTGAAACCAGAGCAGAGAAGAGAAATGTCATTTATTGAACCTTCTTGAAACTCATACTATCACTTCCTGATAAATCCTAAATGTATTTATTTATTTGATGTCCCTCCCTGTGAAATACAAGCTCCAGGGCTGGAACTTGCTTTCTTCTTTCTTGTGTCCACAGTATCCAGAACTAACACAAGATAGGCTTTCAATGATAAATATTTGTTAAATAAGGATGTTAATGAGTATGTTATGATAAACTGGGGTGATGACTTCAGGGATGATTGAGATTTTCCTGCAGTCAGTGTCTCCATGTATATTGAGGTTTGTCATTTCCTCTCTGCTCATCCTTATCAGTATTAAAAAATGCATTCTTTTATTCACCCCCTGCTTATTTTTTAAGCTTCTATGTACTTAGAGTAAGCAACTTTAAAATGGGAGTCAATGAATCTTCCTTTAGTTTACCAAAGATGACATAAGATTACTAACAGATACAGAAGACATATTCCTTAATGTTTAACATTAAGGAAATGCAAATAAAAATATGAGATTGTATCTCATACTGGTAAGAATGGCTGTTATCAAAAAGTCAAGAAGTAAGTGTTGAGAAGGGTGTGGAGAAAAAGGAAACCTCAGTCACTACTGTTGGGAATATAAGTAGGTACAGCCACGTGGAAAACAGCATGGAGGTTCCTCAAATAATCAAAACTTGATCTACCATACTATGATCTAGCAATCCCACTTCTGGGTATTCACCTGAAGAATATGAGAACACTAAGTTGAGAATATAAATGCACCTCACTGTCATTGTAGCACCATTCACAGTAGTCAAGAGGTGGAAACAACCCAAGTACCTGACAATGAATGAGTAGATTAAGAGGATGTGGTATATATTGACCAAGATACACACTCACACAAACACATGCGCGCGCACACACACACACATAATGGGATCCTCAATCATAAAAGAGAAGTCTTGCTACTGTGACAATTGAGATGGAACTTGAGGAGATTATATTAAGTGAACTAAGGATAAAGACATGTATTTTATTATATCAATCATTTGTAGAATATAATGAAAAAAAAGTAAGCACATAAATACAACATAACCTTATAGTCTGATAGCAGAGAGGTGGCTATCAGAAGGGGGAGTGTTGTGTATGGAACATGTTGAAGAGATATATTGGTTGGTGGTGGATGATGACTGGATATTTGTTTGGTGGTGGCCATGGTGTAATATATACAGTTGCTGAGGTGAGAAACTATATACCTTAAGCGTACATATGTGACCTCAATAAAAAAGAAAGTGTAAAAGAATGTTTCTTTAGGAAGTATAAGAAATTTGTACTTGGGACTGTTCTGTAGTATAGTTGTCCTCCATTATATCACTTTCAAGTTCTGTGGTTTTGTTACCCATAGTCAAGTGTGGTCCAAAAATAAGAGTTTTTGAAAAAAAAAAAAAAAAAAAAAAAAAAAAAGCAAAAGCTATTAGANTTTTTTTTTAAAAAAAAAAAAAAAAAAAAAAAAAAAAAAGCTAAAGCTATTAGACACTCTTTGGTACATAATATATTTGGTAATCAATAAAACAAAAACAAAAATAAGAGTTTTTGAAAGATAGAGAAAACATTCATGTGACATTTATTACAGTATATTGTTATAGTTTTTCAATTTGATTATTAGCTATTGCTCTTAATCTCTTACAGTGCTCAGTTTACAAATTAAACTTTATCATAGGTATATGTATATATAGGGGGAAAAACAGTGTATGTAGGGTTTATATAAACCAACCATGGTTTCAGGCATCTCTTGGGCATCTTGGAGCGGACCCCCTGCAGATAAGGGGGGGCACCATTGCTGGATAGTTGACATATGGATAAATGAAATGTTATATTTTGTTATGATGAAATTCAGAATAATGCACATATTATTTGTTGTTGACAAGGAAATTCAGTTTTGCCTCCATTCAAGAACAAGTGGTCATTATCACATGTGCAAGTTTAGCTTCAAGTTCTCTTTGAGTTTTGTTTTTCAAATGTCTCCGTTCTTTGGGTGCATTTCCTCCTTAGCCTTCTGGAATAAGGCATGTATAAATTTGGGTGCTCTCATGTGGATGGTCTGAGCTTTCTTCACATCAATTTCCTTCCTGTGTCGGGGACTCTCAGCAATGTTAGTAATTACGGATGATTATGAGACAAAACCACAGGCTTAAATTTAATTTTATGTGTGTGTGGAGGGGTTTCTAATTCAAGTTAAGAAAATCTTTTACATTGCCATTTTATTGTTTTTGTTATTGTCCCTCATGCTTAAAATTCCACCGGAGCCTCAGGAAGGAAAGGGGTAGCACTATTAGAATTCTGGTATTCCTGCATTCTGTGGTCATAATGCCATCTTAACATGACCAAAACCTCACAACAAACCAAATTAGAATTCTTTTCATTAAAAGCAACAGAAACCAATCTGTGTTGAATGGTTTTTGAATGGTTCCACAGACTCTGCCTCCTGGCATTTACACCCTTGTGTGGTCTTTTCCTCTTGAGTACAGGCTAGATCTAAAGATGTGTTCCTTATGAATAAAATGACAAAAGTAATGGGAGTCACTGCTGAGGTTAGGCTATAAAAGACTGTGACTTCCATCTGGCAAGCTCCCACTCTCTCATCTGCTCACTCTGATGGTGCCGTGTTAGGAGAGGCTCACGTGACAAGGGATTGAAGCCACCTCTGGCTCACAGCCAGTGGGGAACAGAGGCCCTCAGTCCAATGGTCTTTTAGGAACCAAGCCCTGCCAACAGCCACTAAATGAGTGGGGAAGTGGATTCTGCTCCATTTGAAGCTTGAGATGACATTAGAATTTCTGCTACTTTGATTGTAGCCTCTTGAAATACCCTGGACTTGAAGTGCTAGCTATGCCATGCTTTGATTCCTGACCCATAGAAGCTGTGGGCTAATAAATATGTGCTGTCGTAAGGTGTTCAAGAAATTTATCAACCAGCAATAGACAATATACAATATACATTCTAAGTCAGTCATGAAAAATTATATTAAATAATTTATTATATCTCTTCATTTTATTTAAAGAACAAAGGACAGGAAATCACTTGATTTGCAATAGGATTTGTTATGCAGTCATTAGAATCATTTACTTTCACAGTTTTGGGGAATCATAACCAAAAAGGCTTTATCAAGAGTAAACACATAATTATTGGCAATATATGCCAATATAAGAATTTTAACTTAGAAAAATATTTCTCTTTCTGCATTGCCTTAAATATATTTTTGTCAAAACCCTTGAAGTTTCAAATTTATCTTATTCAATTTATAGAAAATTATTTGCCAAAAAATATGACTTGCAAAGTTGTCTTTATATTCAAATTATTTAATCAAATTAAATTTACTTTCTGATGATAATAGCCTTACTTTGTTTGCAAATTTTAAACAATAATCCACATTTTAAGAATGTTATAAAACTGCTGATAATTAGACTATGGGGTATATCTTGTAGGATGTTATTAAAGAACTTATGAGAGAGTGTTGGGTTTATTTTTCCCTCAAACAGCAAAAAGACAGATTAACCTTTGATAGGGGAAGGTGAAGAAAATGTTTGCAATGGATTTATCTAGGAATATGAGCTCAGAAAGAATTTCTTAATTGGGCAGTACAAATGTTAAGTTTCTTTTTTTATCACCATTGTCACAATGTAAGACTTTTCAGAGTGAATCTCAAATTGCTTTGACTTTACTGTCATTGGAAAAATAAAGTCATGTAAAATAAATTAAATAGCATTATTCATAAGAATAGCATTATTAAATAGCATTAAATAGCATTATTCATAAGAATCATTTATATCTATATATCCTAGGAAGATATCCTCGAAAGAACATATGTATTTTTTTTTTCCTCTTTGCTCTTTCCTAGAGCAGGATGCTCTAGGTGAAAATGTCTAGAATGAGCCCTAACACTTTTTAAGAAATGATTTTTAATTGTAAGCAACATGAGTTTAATTACTTTGAAAACAAAACCCCCAAATAATGCTTAAACCCAAAAGTTAAATAAAAATGGCCAAAAATATTTTTAAATAATAGATTTGAGAGGACTCACTGGTGACACAGTGGGTTGAGCACTGCACTGTGAAGCATCTGCTGCATAGCAGCTCGAGTTCGAATCCCTGGCCAGGGAGGGGACCCACATGATGCAGAAGACCTCTCCTGCTTGACCACTGCTCCCCTCAGCAGTGTATTTCAGTCCAACTGCCTGTTCCGCTCCCCACTCTGGTGAATCCTCTCACCCTCACCCTCCCACATGCCTCTGGTCTGTACCCTCAGCTCTTGTATGCATAAATAAATAAATCTTAAAAAAAATAATAGATTTGAAGATCCTTTTTAGGTTTCCCCTCATAACATGAGTGCTTTCAGTCGGACTATACCTTATAAACCATGAGAAATCATGTTATGGCAGATCAGTCTGTGACTGCGTTTGTATGTACTCCTTGGAAAGGAATCTTGTTGGAATTGGGAGCTCCTTCCCCAGGTGTTTGGGTAGTTGGCCCAGGTGGGGAGGGAGCTGCTGGTTTAATCACTGCTCCTTCTGTGGTTCTCCTGACTTCAGTGGACACAGAGCCCTGCTCCCAGTTGACATCACTGACGCACACTCACTGACAGTCGACTGACTCCTTCCAAGGGGTCACCAGAATTGTCTCTGCCCAAGCCAGCCAGGATGTCGGTTGCAATGGATTAGCTCACATGCCACATGACCTTACTGAACTTGTGCAACAGTCTCTGAGACCATGTATTGCCCAAGGCATCATCATAGTCAAATGCACACATGTCCTTCCTGGGAGCTGCTAGCAATGGTGCAGGTGGGCCAGCCGATGGAGGGAACCCAGGTCACATCTTGAGCCTAGTCACTGTGCGTTTCCAGCTTCCTCCTTCCACTGGCTGTCCTCTTCTTTCCATAGCTTGATGAAGTTGTCAGCAGCTCATGTGGACTTTCTCTTGTAGCTGTCCTGATGGCTGGTCTATAAGGCATCCAGGTACAATGCCAGAGGCCCAGCTGACAGGATTACAGTCAATCATGTGAGCATTGTTTATCTTCTTCACTTCCCACTGGCCTTCCCCAATATAGGTCAGCAGGAAGATGGCCCCATCGCATTTCCATAGGTCAGGAGGGGAACTAGACATGGGGCCAAGAACTCCTAGTTTATTGAGGAGTTGTGTCCCATGTGCTCATGGGTCTTCTCCCAGGTGCCACTTTCCTCTTACCAGATTAACAATTTCGATGGTAGGCCAGGAAGTTGCCATTCATGGGGTGGTCCCAGGCCACCTGCCACATGAGACCCTCATGCCCATTGAGATCAGCGTGAGGATCTGCCCTCCATAGTTTGTGTGGAAGATTTTGATGGCCCTATCTGATGAGTAGGTGGCATAGTATTCAATATCTGAACATCATGAACCATGTCCTCATGGGGAATGTTCACAGTATTAATTACTGATACCACGCTGTCAGTGGTGGTGGTGGTTCCTGATCTGGGAGTAAAAGCACCCCTCATTACTTTTAATGCATTGATTTAATGCTATTAGTATGTGATTTTCAGCTAAAACTGATAGCAGCAAGGTATCAAGATTTCTCACTATCAGAGATTTGGAACAAAGCTTTTGAGGTGTTGAGAAAATGTTCACCCCCTTAGTTTATAACAATAACAACAAAAATATGTCCAAGAATCTAGACTTCTCTGGAAAGAATAACATAATGGTCCTTAAGATAACTTGGGAGAGGAAGTTTACTAACCCAATGGATTGTTAAATGTTGGCAGGGGCTACTAAGTGAAGTTGTGAAATCCCACGCTCTGATTGCCTAGGGAAGTAGACCATTTTCTCATTTGTCTGGTATGTTAAGACAGAGATAGATTAGGGACACAGGGCAAAGGTGCTGACCTCTGAAGGTCCATCCAATCCTAAAACAGAATACTTTTTGCAAAGAAGTCCTAGTGTTACATAACAGGGAAATAAAATCTTGTGTCTTAAAGGCATTTTAAGAATTCAAATTTATATGAAAAAATGAACTTCATAGTTCTTGTGACTGTCCTCAGAAACAGATGAGTAAAATAATATATTATTATCTTTATAGTCTATTTTAAAAATGCCTACTTTTTATATGTTGCATATTTTATATTTGTATATGATGTAAGTGACTTTGTTATGCTGACCTTGTTATGCATCATTTTCCATGAGTTGACACAGCACAGAGTTATAGTTTCTCTACTAACTCTTTCAGACAGGTACCATGTTTTCTTTTACTTTTTTTTTTTTAAATATATTGGTTATATAATTAGATTCTTTGTAAGAAATTTAGAACATCAATTTGGGAGAGTAAATTCCACTGGTGATAGCAAACACAGCAGAGGAGGCCCTGGAGCTGAGGATCAACTTTGATTTTGGGTAAAACTTGTGAGTCCACAGCTTTCTGGCCAGCCTTGAGGTGCTCTGTACTTTCTCTTACATCTCCTCTGTGTCCAAGATTTTACCTTCCTGGGGTAGGGATTTACGGATGTTTTGGGATTTTCATACACCGATATGAATGTGGAGATGGTGATGACAAGTTTCTGGTGTGTTCTATGTAGAGGAACTTGATTGAGGGCATAGGTCTGAGCCATTATTCAGAGGCATCAGGAATCACCTGCTCCCCCCCCCCCCCCCCCCCCCCCCCGCCCCCCCCCCCCCCCCCGCTGTCTCTGTGGCACCCAGCAGGGATGTCACAGTGGCCCCAGGGGCAATGCCAGTTCACAGTTTTCCCACATGCTGACTGAAAGGATTTCTGCAGTGGCTCATCAGCTTTCAAGGCACTTCTTTGGTGGGATAATATCTAGGCATTTTTTGAGGTTTAATCTCTTGGGTACTTGTCACAACTGGTTTTGTGACCATAGCAAGAAACTTTTCAATCCTGGATTTATCTGCTGAATGTTTCTTGTACATGACCTTTTGGGAACATATAGCAGATCAGGAGTTACTGAAAATTCCTCTGACTAGGACAGAGTCTCAGCTACAGTGGGTGTAGGGTCAGAGAAAATTTATCAGGCTTTTCAGTCCTCCCGCCATTGGTGTAATGATGGACACCTGCGGTGCTGCGCACATGCCTAGGTGGGCACATGCAAGTGGGTGCATCTGGGCTTAGACCACAGGTGTAAGGGCAGCATCATGAGCATGCCAGAAGAACGAGAGTAGCAGAACATAGAGCAGCAGCAGCAGTAGGAGTGAAGATGCATCAGGGGCTAGGAGGCCTGCCAGCCTCCTGGCACCCCGGCACCCCTACCTGCTGTGTACCTGGTCACCTCTGATAATAAAAGCATAAAAAGCCACGGAGGGCTCCAGGACTCCTTCTTATCCGGTCTGCCCGAATCATCGAGAACTTGCTCTTGTGCCTCTTCCTGGCACCAGAGTGGGGTTTCCCATTCTTAGGTGTTTAGGCCTTAGGGGTTATGCCTCTTAACCTTGCCAACAGCATCAGCTTTCTTGGCTTCACATTTCTTCTCCTTAGTAGCCACCTTTTCAGCTTTGTCAAGCACCATCTTGCAAGATGGGAAGAGAACTAAGGCCCAGATTTCAGGTCTATAAGCAAGCGTGGGAGATGTCTGCCTCGACTTCTTTACCTTTATGTACAGTCATGACACCTAGTAGGGGCTGAAGGAAATTGTGTTGGGCTGCCAAATGGTTCTGGGCAACCTCTCCTGAAACTTTTCAAATACTCTGTACCTTTTCTTGTAGCTTTCTTGTTACTCAGTTTTAGGTCATTGTCATTCCTATTTACTTTTTCTTCAATATTAAGTTTTGTTTGTCTAATTGAGAAATTGTTTATTATAGTGGCTACTTAGAGGTTTTTAGCAATTTGGATAGATAAGCAGAGACACTTTCATGACTTTAGCACCTCCCTCCCCAAGTTTCCATCTCCTATTACTGTCACACTGTGTATTAGGATTCCATGTTGGGGCATCACAAACATTTAGATCATAGCAATATGGAATTTAATAGAATCTTCTTCCTTTGTATTAAGGGAGTAAAGTTTTATTTCTTAGAGACTTGGATGCTTTAGACAAAATTTATGAGTCTATAGCTTTTCCTTTATCAAAATCCTTTCCTTTTTCACAGTAGTTGTAATTGTATATCATGCTTTTAAGTTGATAAGCAAAAAGAAAAAGGAAAGAGAATATGGAAGCTCTTGGCAGTTCAGAAAATTTATTTCAACCTGAGGCTCTTCTGTATCAATCTCTAGTTCTCAGGGAATAAGAAGAAGCTCTTTCAAAAAGGGGGTAGGAGTGTGTAGCAGCAGGAAGGGAAGGAGGAGTCTTGGAGCCCTCGGTGGCTTTTCATGCTTTTATTAGTAGAGGTGGCCAGGTACATGGCAGGCATGGGTGCCGGAGGGCCAGGAGGCTGGCAGGCCTCCCAGCCCCTGGCGCATCTCACCCTCTCAGCTGCTTTCTACTGCTGCTGCTTCTCAGTACTGTCAGTCCTGTCAGTTCTGGCGTCCTAAGCCCGTGTCAAACTCAGGTGTGCTCACTTGCGCATGCCCACCCTGGAATGCTCGCAGCACTGCAGGTGTCCATCATCACAGTGGTGGGAGAGTGGAAAGACCTGATCTCTGACACTACAGAGTGTTTGTAAACTGGTAAAATAATACATTTTAGGAAGAAGACTCATCATAGTATAAATGATATTTCTCCTTCTGCTCTGATTCTCTCACAAGGAGGGATATTAAAAGTACTGATTTATACTTTTGTACCAAGCTCCTAAGAGTGTTCTGGATATATGTAGCAATCTTAAGCAAAGAAAGTGCCAGAAACAATGACCAGGAACCCAGGTTATTGCTTGGCCAAATAATTTACTTACTATTATTTGATTGATGTAGTACCAGGGGTTGGATTGAGTGCATTTGCTGCCTCCAAGCTCTACTTTTGGTTATTTTTAATTTCTTTAGGCTCCTTTAAAAGGACACACTGTCAGATAATCAGACAATGGCCACTTAAATGAAAGGAGGGTTAATTCCTTCCATTTAATGGTATCATTTTTGAATGAAAGGGATGCTACTAGATAAAGGACCAGAGAGAGAGCTTCTATTAATTCCCAAGGTGTTAGGATTGCTAGTGCAGAACATAATTTCTTGTAGTAAAGAGACCTTCAGAATAACAACTACAAAACTTCTTGTAAGTTTCAGCGAGAGCCTGTTTCCTGCCAATAGCTTCATGACCCCAAATAACTTAAATTTATGTTTGAGACCATTTTTTTAAGGGAAAAATAAATTGGCATTAATCTCTGGCATGGACCCCATGTTTCTTGGCCGTACCATGCAAATATTCTTAAATTATTTGGAAAAGTTCTTTAAAACACATGTATGTCTATATCTATATCTATATCCATTTCTGTATCTATATCTATATCTATATCCATTTCTGTATCTCTAGCTATCTAGTGCCAAAATAAATTAGCTGAGGGTCAATAGCTGTCTCTCAGTCTCAATTTTTTTCTTTTTTAATTTGAGAATCTTATCTGGGGAAGCCATTCAGAACAATAGTGATGCTTTTATTTATTTTAAAGTACACTTAGAAGTTAAAGTTCAGCTCAGTAAACATTTATTTCTTCTCGACATTTGGCATATAAGAGGATTAAGGCAAATCCTAGGACAAGAGGTTGTCAAAGTTTAGCATTTATTAGAATCAGCTGGAGGACTTTTTGGTATATCATGAGATACTAGGCCCCATCTTCAAAGTTTCTGATTCAGCACTCTGGGGGTGGGGTCCAGGTACCACAAAGTTTGCGTATTTGAAAGTTCCCAAGTGATGCTGATGCCATTGGTCTGTGGATAACAATAAGAGCACAAAAAAATTGACTAAAATATGAATTGTATGCTTAATAAGTCATCATAGTATACAAAGTGGGATTAATAAGAGAATAATTAAGTTCTTTACAGGAGGACGGTGGTGATCAGGATTGGCTCCAAAGGATAACACCTGAGCAGAATTTGGAACCATGGATGGAATTCAAAGAGGAACAATAGGGAATAGAGAAGGAATTTGTGTTAAGTACCAACATACAGAAATATACAGAGCTTTGCCAGAGCATAATTTTTCATTCATTCAACACATATTAGTATTATCTGTTATATCTTGAGAATAAAGTAGAGAAAAATAATGTTTCCTAAAACACTGGCCAGTCCCTCAGTTAGAGCATGAGTAGCAGAGTGCCTTTTTAAAATAATTTATTTATGCATACAATAACTGGGGTGTAGACCAGAGGTGTGGGGTGTTGAGAGGATTCACCAGAGACAGAGTGGGGAGCAGAATAGACATGTCTGCTGAAATACACTGTGAAGAGAGCTTCAGGTGAGACTGGAGTGGTCTGCTGCGCTGTATGGGTCAGCTCCCTGCCAGGGATTGAACCTGTGCTACAATGGCTGGAGATAGCTTGAGAGTACTGAGACTTTGACCCCTGTGGCACCAGGGAGGCCCATGAGTGGGAGAGTGTGTTCACAGGAGATGGGACCTGGGAAATGGTCAAGGGTCATCTGAGGTTCCTGGGTGACACACTCCATGTCAAGGAGCTTAGAGTTCACATCTTGACAGTGGGAGTATTTGGGAGCGATCCCTCGGGCAGTCATGTGGAAAACAGAACAAGAGCAGTAAATAGAGCAAGGTCAGGAAAGGAGATCAATAGAGATGCTATTGCAATTATCTGGGCAAGAGGGGATGAAAAACCCAGTGTAGGGTAAATGAAAATTATTAGGTTTTTCCACCCTCCCACCATTAGAATCAATGATAGACCCCTGTGTCCTGCACCCAGGCCTGATGGTGGGCACCTGGAGTAGGGTGTGGGCATGTGTAGGTGGGCTCACCTGTACTGAGAGACTGAGCTTATAAGAGCGGCATCACAGGGACGCCAGCAGTGGTAGTAGAAGTAAACAGGTGTAAAGCAGCAGTAGCACGGAAGCAGGGGCCAGAGAGCCCACCGAGAATGAGGATTCACTGGGGGCTAGGACGCCTGCCATCCTCCTGGCCCCCTGGCCTCCCAGCTGGCTGTGTACCTGGTCCTGGTCGCCTCTGATGCAGAAGGATTAATAAAAGCAAGAAAAAGCCACCAGAGTCTCTAGGATTCTTCCTTTGCCTGTCTGCCCGAATATTAGAGAACCTACTCCATGCCATCCTGCCACTACACCCAGCAACGTTCTTTTGTTTTTGTTTTTCTATTTTTTTTTTCAGTCATTTGACATAAACAGTGAAGGGGTCATATGAAAATATAGAGTTTTTTCAGAGTTCCTTTGGCTGTTTTTTACCATAACCTTCCAGCACAGGTGGCCTGGTAGATAGCATGTGACCTTGAGATGTAGTCTGGGTAAGCAGACAGCAGTAAATAATATGAGGCCTTGAAGTATAGTTCACATGTGCAAAACACACATTTCTAGAAACTAGGCTTAAACTTGGCCCTGTGCTGGCTTTTCTATATATCACATGAAAGCTAATAGGGCTTTTCTGGGGGGACTTATCATGGCCTCTCACTGGTCACTTACTTTCCATTCGCTGGTTACTCATGGGGCACAAGGCCATTGCTGTGACTGGAGCTAGGGGGCTGTCACTGCTGGATGCTGCCACTGTTATTGCCTATTTCCTGCTGCCTCATAATAAGGACTTGGTCCTGGCCTCACGTATGGGCTGTCCAAATTGTTTCCTCATCTGCTGCCATCCAGAGGTTTGTAGCTGAGGCCCCACGCATGGCCAGGTGGGATAGCATATGAACCAGTAAAAGGCCCAACAAACAGTTCCTGTGAACTCTCTCCCTTCATAAACGTAACACCTATCTCCCGCTCTCCTTGGGCATTAGTTGTTGGGAGGCTAGGTGATTTTTTATTAAAGGTTATATGGTTACACATGAGCTCAATCAGTATGAAGGAAAGTTTATTCCTATAAAATCCCTTACATAACTGGGAGTAATATAGACAATAAGGAAAATAAAATTGACTAGGTAATTTTTTTGAACATTTTAAGAACCATCTTTATATAAGTTATTTCCTGCTAAGTTCTTGTCTCTAAAGTTAGCCAGTAACTTATTACCATTCTAGTTTTAAAATGGTCTTCAGATATGATGGAATAGCTTGGAACTTGGGTAAAGTACTATGTAGAGAACAAAAACTTGTTTTTCCTTTTACTAACTTCAAAGAATATCCAATCAAGATGATGAGAGAATCACACAGGAGGCCTTCTTTATACACCAACATTTTTAGGACATGTGAAGTATTCGATTATATTTTGATTCTTGCCCTGCAAATGTGGTCTATTTGGTGAAAACATAGCTTCAGTATATGTGGTGAGAAGAATTTCTAAAACATCTTCCCAAAGATGTCCTGCCCTAATACCTGGAACCTTTGAATATGATTTGTTCTATTATTTTGCTATTTATTTTGAATAGCCCTTAAACTGTGGAGATTTTTCTGCACTTGATCTGATCACACAACCCTTAATTAAACGCAGAAAATTTTCTCCAGTTAAAATAGTAGAAGGGAAAGTCAGGAGATTAGAGATATGAAAAGTATCCAAGGCCCAGAGGCAGGCTAAAAGCTGAAAGGAGAGACCACAGAAGGAACTTGGGTGGTCTCTAGGAGACAAAGTGACCCCTGCTGACCACCATTAAGGAAAAGGGGCCTTAGACCTACAACTGCAAGAACTGGATCCTACCAGCAACCTGAATGTTGATGGTTTTGTTCCTGCTTGTGCCCCCACTTGCCTCCCTCCATTATATGCTGACCTCCTTACCCCTAGTATTTCAGACTGTGCTTGCATTTAGAGGGAGGGGCTTTAAAGAGGTGATTCAGTTCATTTGGGAAGGCCCTAGTCCAATACGCTGTTATACGAGGGAACTAGGACACAGATATGTTCAGAGGGAAGAGTAGGGATGACGCAGGTTGCAGGCAGCTGTCTCCAAGTCAATGAGCCAATGAGCAAGGTGCGGAAGAAATCAGCCCTGCCTCACCTTGATTGTAGACTTCTAGCTTCTGGAACTGTGAGAAAATGAATTTCAGTTGTTTAAACCACTCAGTTTGTGGAGCTTTATTATTGCACCTTAGAAAATTTTGATGTGGATTTCTTCCCAGACAGAGTCACAACATGATTTTGGTCTTAGAGGCCCATGAGCAGAGAAATTAGTCCATATGAGCTTCTGATCTACAGAACTGTGAGATAATAAATGGGAATTTGGAGTCACTAAATTTGTGATAATCTGTTTTGTAGTAAGAGCAAACTAATAAAACATTCTAAATCATTACTGTGTGACTGTGTCCATTAAATATTTTAGAATGATATTTTAAAATTTTGAAATCTTCAAGATGTAGTAGAAAATGTTTACTTCATGTTGAAATTTAGTTTCTGCTCAAGCTTCTTATGTTAGTGCTGATGCTAACTCCGAATATAGGTTGAATTGAAGTAAGTCAGGATTTGAGGGAGGAAAGAGTCAGTAGCTGCAGTTGGTAGAGATTTGTGACAGGTGGTTGCTAGCTGAGTATTTAGTGCCTCATAACTCAACATATTTGAATTACTCTCATCATTTAATTACTACCTTCTAAAGATAAAATTAAAAAAAACCAAAAACTCTTGGATAAAGTAAAAACAAATGATTGATACCTTGGAGTCAAATGCTTCCCCAGGGTCCATGATGCAAGTACTAATTCAGTAAAATCACATGATAATGTCTGTCACCAATGATCTATAGCTTTCTGAGAACTTTCTTCCACAATACATCATTGTCACAGGAACTGTGTTGGTC
This sequence comes from Galemys pyrenaicus, assembly GCA_019455555.1. Classification (NCBI taxonomy): domain Eukaryota; kingdom Metazoa; phylum Chordata; class Mammalia; order Eulipotyphla; family Talpidae; genus Galemys; species Galemys pyrenaicus. The sequence continues at coordinate 4,246,583 of JAGFMF010011712.1, read as the reverse complement.
CCTCGTAAGTAATTGACCTACCTCAACAAGTTAAAGATAAATTTGTAGTTTTAGAAATGAAAACAGATGACCAAGGAACACTTTTATTTCTAGTATAAATCACAACCACAGAGGAGAGAGATATGGTCAAGTACAGAGTTTGCAGGCTAAGGGGCATAGCTGAGTTTTTGTCACATACTGCAATTTCCTCTGAATAATTTTGGAGTCTAAGAAAGTTGTAAATTTTTATCAAAATAGAATTTTGTTTCATTTTTCCTGGATAGTATCGCTTAACTATTCCTATATTTTTATCCACATTGTGGGTTATCTCCATAATTGCTCATTTTTCATACTCTGGGCTTTGAGTGCTTTCCTAAGCATGGTCTCTTCTCATCAGATTTAGGCAAGAGAAAAATAATACAAAATGTAAATAGGAATATCATTGATTTACTTTTGTTAAATATCATTATCACCTAAAAATAACACATAGAGGGCACATGGTATTTATTGTACAAATGGATGAAAATTCTGAATGACTTGGGTTTTATGTTTTCCTCATGAATTTTCATTCCACATCCTTTGTCATTTTAATAATTAATGTATTTTTATAAACTATAAAACATATATCTATTAAACCAGGCTATAAATCTTTCAAATATTTCTTTCAGTATATTGTTTATATTAATTATTCCTTAAATTATACAACTATTTTTTTTTTAAACCCAAGTTTCCCTAATCAGAGATCAGGAACTCACCTATTTTTTCTTCATTTAAATGTTATTTTTTAACAGTTAATCCATTCATCCATTTGACTTTTTTCTTTTTTCATGTATGCTTTGGCAGGATCTAAACCAAGTCTTTCCTTAGTAAATCAGCTGGTTTTTAGTTACAGAAAATTTTATCCTTTATTTGAGTGGAAAAGGAATTTATTGAATGGATATTGGTTAAGTCACTGAATCACCAAGAGGTTTCGAAAACCAACTTGGAAGTTGTACAGTGCAATAACATGCTTCAAATCTGTTATCTCTGAGAACCAATGTTACTCCAGCTGAGCCCTAAAAACTGTAGTTCATATAGTTGACACCACTGGCATTGGATGGTGGATATTCTTGTCACTTACAGTCCAGGATATTCAACCTTGCCTCAAAAGCCCTACCTCCAGAGAGGATGCCCCATGCTCCCTTCTTTTTTAGTATGCTGTCTTTAATAGTGATCCAGTGAAGTTGACACATAAAATAATCACCACAACTAGGTTAGTCAAGTTAAAGATTAGTAAATGTATGTGTTCTTCATTTGACATTTTCACATCTAGGCTATTTAAAGTTTTTAAGATGTGGAAATTTGCTTATAAATTCTGAAATTGAAGCATTTCCTATGTGTTCAGGACTTGCTCACTCTCAATATATCTTTGAAAAAATGGTGTTCTAGGGAAATCCAGTGATTTATGAGTTTTGATATAACTGACTGTTCTCAAATTACCACTGTGTATGGTGGTAATTCCTATATATGTTTGAGGAATAGGGATTAAGGTAATTTTTTAGTATCTTCTTCATTAACTTTAACATCACTGGGTTCTCATTTTCTCTGACACACAGATTCTAAGAAGACTACTTTTCCCCTAAAGATTATTTTGGAATATGTATAAAAATATTATGAAACAATTTAATAACTTTGTATCAAGATACATTCATATGCATTCTCCTGGGATGGAGGAAGCATCATGCAAAAATTGATGACTGTAAGTGGGAAAACATGGAAATCCCAATTGTACAAATAAAACAAAAAGTTAATTTCTATTTTTAGTATGGAAGAAAATAAAGTTGATGTGTTTGATGCAGTAAAATGAACTTAGACATAGCAATATATAATTTGATTCTTTCAGAGAAATGCAAATCAAAACCACAATATGATACCACCTCACACCAGTGAGAATGGCACATATCAAAAAAACTAGCAACAACAAATGTTGGCGAGGATGTGGAGAGAAAGGAACTCTACTACACTGCTGGTGGGAATGCAGACTGGTCCAGCCACTATGGAAAGCAGTGTGGAGGTTCCTCAAACTACTAAAAATGGAACTCTCATATGATCCAGCAATCCCACTCCTAGGAATATACCCAAAGAACACAAAAACACTAAATCAAAAGGACATGTTTATCATGGCACTTTTCATAATAGGCATGCTATAGAAACAAGCCAAATGCCCAAAAATAGATGACTGGATCAAGAAGATGTGGTATATACACCATGGAATATTACACAGCAACCAGTAAAGATAAACTCATGCACTTCATAGCAACATGGATGGACTTAGAAGGGATTATACTGAGTGAAATAAGCCAGAAAGAAAAAGAAAAATATTGGATGATGTCATTTATAAGAGGAATGTATAGGAAATAAACAAGGGACTATGGAAAAAAATCAATCACAATAAATGAAAAATCAAAATCAACAGATAACTATAAATCTGAGACATTCCCGAGGGGAGGAGGAGGGAGAAGGAACAAAATGGGTGGGAAGATCACAAGGGACTATGGTGATGGTGCATGGGTGAACTGGTGATGGGAAATTCATGGGTATGAGAAATATACACTGTACAAAAATTAAAAATAATGTAACATGAAAAAATTAAAAATACAATTTTATTCTTAACTTTAAATTGTTCATGAAAATTTGTTTTTGATAGTCAAAATTTCCTTTTTGATATTTTCTCGAAAGTTTTGACTAACATATGTATTTGTGTGTATATATGTATACACACACACTCTAACAGAATCAAACCACCTAAATTATTTTTGCCCAATTGCAATGAAGTGGTGTTGGAGTACAAGATATTTGGGTACTCATATTCACTGACTTAGCTCTCAAGACAACAGGGTCATCTTTGACAAAATTTTCACTACTGATGTCATGTCAGCAAAGAATGGATTACAAATGCTCATCTCAATATTAAGACTAAAGAACTGAAGGAACTCCCAGAAAAGTTCTACAGGTTTTTCAGTTCTGCCTACTGAGAAATCTACAGTGATTTATTAGTCTCAGTTTTATCCTGTAAAGCACTTCCTTTGGCATCTTGGCTATAATTGCTCATGATTTTTTAGGAGCAGGCCTTGGTCAAAAGATTTACCTCATGCATATGGCCAAAAATACTTGCCAAGTAAGCTGAGCAATGAATGAATATCTCTCTTTCAAATTGTTCTGAATGAGCTTTTATTTTTCCCTCTTTCTCTCAAGTTTAAGCATGTGCATTGACTTGTGCCCTGGAATGTCAGAGTGTCTATATACTAGAAAAAAAAGATTAAAATCTTATTTCACTTTTTGGTCACACTTTCTTTAAAAAGTAGCAATTCAAGACTGATGAAGTCAACAACTTTCACAAAAGCAGAAAGACTTCTTTCAGTGTTACTGGCCCCCTCCTTAATACCACTGCAAGCCAGTCTGTGTAGTAATGCATTCCAGTGTCATGGTCGCGTTTTTCTTCCCCAAAGCAACAAGACTAGATGCATTTCCAAGCATCACAGGTGCTTCATTTTGCACAAATATACCAGAATTTTCTTTCAGTTGATGTGTTTCTTGGCAAAGAAAGGAGGTTAACAGCCCTGGGAGAGTCTAAAATGGACTCACAGAATAGGAATTCTTACAAGAGCTCATTCACCCATAAACATGTAAATAGTTTTATCTGGTTGAGAGCTGAAGGAAAATAATTTCTGCCATTATTTGATTAAAAATATTGGAAGAAATGTCAATGACTTTGTATTGGATAATAGGATTTTGTAGCAAAACACCTTCAAAACTTTTTATTTTTATTGTAAATTAGATACTTATTTTTAAGGAATTTTTTTTTTATTAAGATAATGTTGGTTTATAACTTTGTACATGATTTGGAAATAGAGGATCCCACTTCTTGAGATGTATGTTATTATATCACATCCATCACCAAGTCACTCATATTCCTCCACCTGATTTTACTTCTTTGGTCCAAAAATCAGCTCAACAATTTGTATGACATGTATGTCAACACAGTGTGTCTAATCATGCCTCACTGCTCTTATCTGTCAGTGTGGTCAATGACAGCATAAGGTTGCTTCAAGACAAACTTTGGGTCATCTTACTTCAGAGCACCTTCCTTTGCATTCTCTGGGACTCAGTGGTTATATGCTGGTTAGCTAACAACTTTATAAAATACAAACTTTGATCTGATTCCCTATACTTCCCTTGCATGGAAACATTGTCTTCCTTGTTGAAATAGGGGTTTCTGTTAACTTTGTGGTTTACCAGTAAGATTACCTTTTTGTTTTTGTTTTTCATGTCTTATTCCTTAAACATGGGAGGCTGTTGAAGTTTAGGGAATGATAAGCGTATCTGTTCTGAACCAATGGAGAAGTAGGCACAAAATTCTGATTAAGATCAATATTTTATTATAGGGATGAACTGGAACATGCAGTTTGAGACCACATTCAGTGATTCAGTCTTTTGTCAGAACTGAACAGACTTTTTCAACAATTGTGCATAGTAAAGCAAGAAACCCTTGGGATTCCCCTTGCAGGGCAGAGCCTGCTTTTGCAACTTTCTTTGGGACAAATAAACCTATGTGTCCATTCTATAGGTCAACTAGGATGAAGGAGAACAAAGATTGGACCCTGGATCACAATTGTATAGTTCTATTTTTATTTTACCAATTGGATCAATCAATATTCCTTTTTTGAAGAACTCTCTGAAAGTTTGAGAAAAGTATATTTTTAACTTTGTAGACTATCCTGCCTATATATAGATATCCTTCATGTGTATGATTAATTAATTCCCTTCTTGTGCCACAAAGAATGTCATCAGTTCTCCATACATTCCTGATAATGGTGACTGCTTGAACCCTAACCCATCGGGTTTATATATATTGATTTAATGATTGTTCCTTTAGATCTTTCATTCTAAATTTTTCATTCCAGATTTTTATTCAAATGGCAAAAACTTTAGCAAAAAATATGATTACAAAGATTCATTCTATAGAAATATATTTTGTCAGGCTACACAACAGATAACTTATGAGAAAATTTCTTAAATTTTGCAAGCACCTATTTTCTGAAGTTGTATATACTCTTAGAGGATCAATGATATATTTTTTGCAAAATTATGCCATACTTCCTTAATGACCTTTCTGCTAAAATTTCTAATGAAAATAGGATCTCAGATTCCGAACACTGGCACTTATGGGGCCAGGTATTTTACACAAGTCTGAAGTTTAATTTAGGAGGGTTATCTGAAAGTTAGAAAGATTTGTGATTCTAGTAAAAAGATTCACAATAGAACTTCTGAGATATTTTTTGGTATTCCCAGTGAGTTTCAACTCAGTTGGATTCTATGTGGACTCTTTCACCAAGACTGAGAAATTGAATTAACTTTTAACCTCTTAATAAGACTCTTTTTGAACCCTCAAGCCTGAACTCTCCCATGCAATTTTAGGACTTGAAGTATTTCTTTCATGTTGGAAATGCCTTCTCTTGACAAGCAGCAAGATGGAGATCTGCTTTGCACTGGGCAAAAAGTGATAGACAATGAACCTGAAAGACAGGAAATCACCATATGGTTGAAGCAGTATTTACTGAGTTACTCCTATGTGCAGAGAATGACTCAAACATGTGGGTCATAGAAAGAATATCAGTCCTCTTGTTACCATATGCCTTTTTTTCTGATCAAATGGTTAACATAAAAAGAGAAATTCTTGTGGGGGACACCACAGTAATCTTTCCGATCATAGCATGCTACATGGGTTACCAGTTTAACATAAATGTTAGTGTGTGTGTGTATACATATATACATACAACCCAACCTGAAATACCACTCAACTTTTTATTGAGATTGTTGGCTTTTCCCCAACCTTGATTTTCTAGATACATGGATGTTTTCTAGATGAGTCATAAGAATGAAAAAACTACTGAGTGTATATTTTATTCTCTAGGTTAGAAAAATATCTACAATTATTGTGACTGAACTTGATTTTTATATAACTAATTTAAATGCAAAGTATGCATTTCATTAAGTTGCTATATACTATATTAGGTTGTACAAATATCACTTTCCCAAGACATTCTATTAGGACATTGATATACATGCTGAACCATGCACTGACTTCTTCATTCAATCATTCAACAGTATTTATTACAGTATTTATTGCCTATCTTTTGTGGTGAACGCCAAGGTTGTGAAGATGAACATTGTATGGTCTCTGATTTTGAAATAGTAACTGTTCAGTGAGGTAAACAGATGTAGAAGGCCACAGTGACAGGACAATTTTATATGTGATTTAACACAGGTATGTAGAAAGGTGAAGGCATTAATTGTCTTGGAATGAGAAGGAGAAAATGGACATTTTGGTTTTGTCTTAAATCACATATAGTAGGTTTCTCACATAGAAGGAGAATCTTGGGAGAGAAAATGTGCTCAGGAATCATGTAATAGCTCAGCTTGTCAGAAAGCTGTTTCTTTGGGGATAAATAAACAACCATTTAATCTAGAAATTCATAAACATTGAATGACAGGCTTTCTAAGTGGAGTGAAGTCCCTGGAACAAAAGAGAGGAAAAGTTGTTCTTATTCAAGGAAATATTAAAAATCAAGGGAGCTAGAGAAGTTTTTGTATTTGGATACTTCTTTTTCACATTAAGTTTGTTTACCAAGTTCTATTTTAAAATTAGTTGAAGGTCCAACTATTCCTTTATTTGTGCATAAATTTATATTTGAACTGGGACATCATGTCTAGCATAATCTTGGTTTGACTATATCTTTGTTTCTCCCTTTTCAAGAATTATATACTTGAGGGTGAGCAGCCAGTTCAAAACCTCTCGAGTGTTCAAAAACAAGGACTGGTTGAGCCAAGAGTGAAGGGGCAAGATATGCTAGATGATTCTGTGGTTAAGCCAACAACATGCTTGGCCTGCTGCCATGAATGATTGCTGAATTCTCTAGGGTAGGGGACATTCCTATAAAAGAGTGCTTTTGTAGTAACTGTCCATGCTAGAAATTAATGTGGTCATTAGCCTCCACCTATCTTTGATAGAGTGAGCAATCCATGGAATAGAGGAAGTTGGAACCTAAAGTCATTTGACTTTCTTGGTACATTGTATTTTTTCTGGGGTTTACATTTGTTTCAAAAAAACTTTTCCTGGGAGAGTATGGGAAGGTGGTCTCAGAAGTTTCCTGCTAAATTTCCTAGGGGTACACATCCATGGTAGTTAAGAGATACTGGACACAGATGATCCCCTGACTTGGGGTAAAACTGGATTCTTCTGGACACTGGAGTCCAATGCTAACCATGACAGGAAGGTTACTGGGGGAAATCCAACTCTCTACGGTAAAAGATGGAAGGAGAGAGGCAACTGTAGACTGAATGGGGTGGAAACTGGCCGTGTGAGCCTGTGCTCTCATGTTTCACCAGAAGCCCTGGAGATGGGAGAACTGAATGCTATGGAAGCTCACCCATGATTGTTGGGAGATAAATGTAGCTGTCTTGGGGTGAGCCACACAGGTCCCCACTGAAGAAGACAGTGCATAGAGGGCACTGTCCCTCCCCCACATCAGGACTTGAATGGAACATGAGAAGCAATACTTAAATCCCAGCTCGCAGGCTACAGAGCCACAGAGCTGGACATCTAGAGAAAAGGAATATCAATGATGCAACGAGTGATCCACCATGTACAAAACTTTCAACAGTGACTTGACCACCGCGGGTCCCTCCCACCCCAACTCAACAGCTGCAGATCCGTTCTCACAGCCATACAGTGCCCTCCACTGGAAAAGTGGAAGTTCTGCACCTGCAGGATACTTGAACAGAAGGCAACCTAGAAAGCTACTAGAAGAGAAAGTGAAAAAACGCAACATGTGGTATCTTGAGTACACATAGAACTATTTCATCACAGAGAAAACAAATCTCCAGAACTCTATCACCAAAACATGTAAAGTGGAAGGTTACAGAATCAATTTACAAAAATTAATTGCATTCCTGTATATAAACAACGAACAAGAAGAGAAAGACATCAAGAAAACAATCTTAATTGAGGAGACTCAGCTCCTATGATAGGGACACACAAGCAAAACAACAACAAAAAAATGGTGCTACATCAAACTAAAGAGATTCTTTCTGCACCATAAAGAAAGCTGTCATTAAAATGAAAAACATTCTACTGAATAAGAGAACACATTTGTACATCATATATTTGACAAGGGGCTAATATCTAGGATCTGCAAAGATCTCATAGAACTCAACAACAACAACAAAACAAAAAAAATTTTAAAAAAAGCTAAATATAAACTTGACTATAAAACTTAAAATATCAGAGGAGGAGGGGAAAGGTGAGGACAGGAGATGATCCTGAAGGACGATGGTAGAGGACCATGAGTTCCTTGAAGGTGGGTGTGCTGTGGTAACATACATCTAAAGAAATGTGAACTTAAACCTCAGAAACATGTACAGTGTTGTAAACCAATGTTACCTCAGTAAAATAAAAAAATTTAAAAGATCAGTTATACAGTCCAGTCATTCTCCATTTTCTGTTTATTACAAGTTACCTTGTCTATCTCCTACAAAAAATTGATAAAGTCAATAAAAAAATAAGATCAAAGCACTAAGACTCTTTGCAAGACCTGCAGAATAAATATATACTTTCTAATTCTTAGGAAGCAGGGTCAATAACACATTATTTGGCAAACTACATTGGTTGACTCTCTCTCTATAACAACTCTAACCTCAATGTATAACTCCCATTTTCAGATGAGGAAAATAAGTCAGAGAAATTTTAAGTAACTTGCCTAAGGCTCAGTGAAGTTTCTAGAACTTGAGTTCATGTACTCTTGTCTATCAACTATCTTTCTACAAATACTTTTTTTAAAGATTTATTTCTTTATGCATACAAGAACTGGGGTAGAGGCCAGAGGTGCGGGGAGGGGGAATTCAATAGACACAGAGTGGGGAATAGAACCGACATATCTACTGAAATACACAGCTGAGGGGAGCAATGGGCAAGACAGGAGACGGATGGGGCTGCACCATTTGGATCAGCTCCCTGGCAGGGCATCAAACTCTTGCTGCAGTGGTTGTGAATAGATTCATAGTGCTGTGATTTAACCCCTTGCAATACCAGGGAGGCCCTCAAATAACTTTTAATTTTAGTGGGCTAATGATCATATTCCTTGACTGAGTTTAATTTGTAATCAATACTTTATAAAATTTATTATTTTTCTAGTTATTTTATAAATTGTATGGGTTTAAGGTGCTTATACCTGTTGCACGTAGTTTCAAAAGTATGAAATCAGATAGCCAAATTTCATGGTGACCTGAGCAACTGTATGTCAGATGATGGACAGCTGAATTTCACATCTAGTAACAGACCATGTGAACATGCTATAGTAACCTCAGTAAATGTCAAAAATTATTATTGCATTCTTGAGAATGTGTATTATAGATTGCTGCTTGTATTTATTTGGCCATAAGTGACTTCAACCAAAAAGAACATATTGACGAACCTTTGTCTATACCAACTATCAATACTCAATTTATTAAACTCGAGGTGAAAGTTGATGCTATATAGATATGTTTACAGAGTAAATTAGCAGAGTTGTGTGTTATGATACTATTAAAGGAATATGTCCCCTCAAATAAAGTTCTAGCCCAGGGTCAGTTTAATTCTAGAGTTCCCTCCAGAGTTAACATTTTAGTCTCTATCCCATAGGGCCAGCAGGCATTTGAGTTAAAATGATAATAATTTATAGGCCTTAAAAATGTTATCTGAATTATTCCAGAAAAAACACAGTAGTGTTAGCACTGTGTCAGCAATCTATAAGAAATACAATAGGCTTGTTTGTGTATTAAATCCCTTAATTAAAAGTGCATTGAAAATGAGCTTACTAAAAAACTGCAATATTCTGTATTGGTAATCAGTTTACTTTATAACTTCAGACTAAAATTTAAATGCCACATATTTTATCTGCTATTCATTAACATTTACCAGTGGTTACTAAATAAATAAATAAAAGAATGAAAAGAACAAAAAAGGTTTCATATGCCGCAAGTGTATTCTGAAAAAGCCGGCCAAGTCTCCTGAAAATTCAGACTACTAATAGAAAGTATTAAAAATAATAAACTTTTATAGAATTCTTGCTTTATTATACTTCTATGACTTTTCCTGGAATGCTTGCCACATGTAACTTATTAGAATCTTTGGGTCTTAGTCAATATACTGATTTTTCTCTTGTATTTGAAGCTATCAGAATACTTGAACAGAGGATGTATCTCCTGCTTACCTGAATGTTTTTGAACTGACTTGACACAAACTGTGGGTTTAAGCTACTGACCAAATTATAGGAAACCATCTACAATGCAAAAGTAAAAATGATTTATGTGACAAAATTGAAACATAGATTGTGGGTAAGAAAGGGCTGGTCCCTTGTGGAACATCCCTGACACCCTTCCAGTGGGGCTTAAGACTTTTTCAGGCCCCACTATTATTCACATTTTAACTGCTACCATCTTTTGGGTGTGGAGTACATATGCCAATCAGAAAAGAAAGAAACTAAGAAACCATTCACACCATCTAAGCTTAGGTTCCATAAATAACATTGTTCTTGAAAGGAAAGGAGCACAGGTTGTACCAAATGGAGTTTGAAATGGAGAAAGCACCCACTGATCCAATTCTTTGTATGTGTTTTTTTAGTACATGGAATAGAAAAATGAAGATTTTTTCTTTAATGTTAAAATATTAAGTTGATACTACAAGTTGTGGAGAACATTGGAAGCCTTGATTTAATAGACTTATCTACAAAGGGATGAAAACATAAAGTATATGATTCTTTTTTTTAATATATGTTTATTAATGAAGTGCCATCATTATACTTCCTTGTCATCTTTTCACAGTATAGGGTGTTTCACTACCAAAGTAGCCATAATCTTCCATCATAGTCCACTGTCCTCCCCTGCTCCTGTTTTCTTTTACCCCCTTCTTCACCCTTTCCCACCCATCTTGGATGATGCCTCATATCTATGCTCAGCTTTCAAAGATTGTTTTAAATTTTGTCTTTGTTTCATTGGATTTCTCTATATTTTACATATCACATGTTAATTTAATGATGGCTTCTTCTAAGTGGCCCTTCACTTGATATATGTACTTCAGACAACTTCTAGGGAGTTTAAATGGTTATTAACTTTTTCCTGTGGTGATGGTTGTTTTGCTAGAAATTATGTCTGTAGATGTTCTCATGCTGCTCTGCTAGCTATTATCCACAGCTAGCCTGTCTTGATTTTTTTTCTTTTACTTTTGGTCAGTGCTGTTCTTATTGATTGGCCAGTCCTTCTTCGTTCCCCACTGTGAAGTACTTTGACCTAGCTTATCACAAAATAGTTAATCACAAGATAGTCAATAAATTGACGTGTAGACTATTTTTGTAAAGATTGATGAGGCAGATTCACAAAATGAGAATATATACAAAATGTAATAATTTAAATAGTTTGCATCTGTGGTTATTTCCTTTTGAATAATCTGTAGCTACTGAGTTTAATTTATTTGACTAAAGATATAGTTGCAGAAGGGGAACTTAGTCTTTGTCATATGCTTTTAAAAGTGTATTTTAGAGAGTAGAAGAGTGCTAAAAACTTAGGAAGAAATAGGAACACCTAGTTTGTGTAAAGGTTTACTCTGTAGTTTATATATTTGATACATTCCTGTGGCTCATGAACCTGTGAAATGAAAAGGAGGAATGCTAAAATAGAAAGGAGATATTACAAAAAGAGCTGGTGGGATATATCAGTTAGATGTTGTGGGATAAAACTCTTATGCCAAAGCTCAGTGGTTTAAAGCAGTATTTTCTAAATTATTTTTCATGAGTCTTCAAGTCTACTTACCTAGACTGAGCTTAGTTGGACAATTTGTTGGTCTTGGCTTGCTTCGTTTTCATGTCTACAGTTGGCTGGAAGTAACTCTTCTGCAGGTATTTCTCTTTGTCCTCTTCCTATGACCAGCAGGGAGCCCCCAAATACTCTTTTTAAGATGCAAGAGATGCAAGACCGCTTGAGTTGTACCTTTGGAACTGGGCACCAGAGTTTTTCTCTCATACTTTTGGCCAAAACAAGTCACATTGGTTATAGAAATATACTTTGCTTTACTGGAAGGGGTCCCAAAATCACATCATTGAGAAGATAAAGGATAAGGATCAATAATGCAATCTATCTGTCACAGGAATTGGGGGCAAGGAAAGATAATGTTCCAAGTTTGGTTATTTTTATCAAATATAAGTTGAGCTCCATTTTTTAAAAGTCATAAAAAAGGGGAAAACTACAAATTATACTATGTCTGTCTTATTAAATAAGAGTTCATAATATAGAAAGCTAGAGAATTGTGGGATGGAGCACAGTAATCCTTGTGCAAGTGAACAAACTGTGTGTGACCTCCCATCACAACAAACAATTCTTTAGTACTTTCTTGTATGACTATTTTGTATGTATATAAAACAGGTTGCTAACTAAGCATTTCTAATTCTTGGGAGGTTTAATTTTTACTTTTCTCAGGAATGTACAGCATCAGCAGGTTTTGTTTGTCTTTAAAATGGGGAGGACTCAAATGAAGCTGACTTGTTACTCCACAAATATCTTAAAACTGTGGAACTTTCCCTCTGGAATTATTATATGTGAATGGATTCCTACATTTTACAATGGAAAAGCATGAAATCATAGCCGGCTTGGCTACTGCTATTATTCATTTAGCAGGTTTTATTCTTTTAACAGTTAAACTTCCATTATGTTTTACTATTTGTTACATACCATTTTTATGTGTTTCACAGTTTTATGAATTTTGCAGTTAACTATTTGAAAGAACGTTCAGTCCCTGAAAGTAAGAGTGATTTACCATTCTTGTATTTTTGTCCTTACTAATACTACGTGTGTTTTGTTTAAAAGAAAACAATAAATTTTGCTATAAAACAAGTCTAACAGCACCTTATTTTTCTTTGTACTAATAGCAAATTCCAAGTTTTATATGTGATGGTGGTTGTACTTGAAATATGTGTGCATATGTATGTGTGTGTATATATATGAACATACACACACACTCACACACACAACCTTCACACCTACAAATGTAGCTACTACACCAGCATACAGATAACCATGAGTGAAGAGAAGTAGAAAGTTTTGATAATCATTACACAGATTTCTAAAAAACACATATATGGAAACAAATTGATGAAGTTGATGACAGTACACTGTAAATGCTAATTACAGCAGAAAACCACATAATTTAAAGGCGTTCTTATCGTCAGAAGTTTTATTTATTATTCATAATTAACTAAAGATTATAATATAAAAGTTAATTTTGACATAAAAAAAGTTGTTCTCTTGAAGAATGTAAGTTTCTATGCATTTGTAACAATAATTTGCAGAATTATGAGATGGTAAAATACTGTTTTCTTCTGTTTATTTCCATATGCTAAAATTTGTAAGGTATGACTCTAATGTCATAAGAATACTGTACTTAAAATCTTAGACTGTATACCTCAAATTACATGTTATATTAATCTATGATTATATCAGTTCATGAAAGAAGTCAAAATCTTTTGGGTTTTTTTTTCCTAGTTTACATAACTATATAATTTTGGTAGAGTATTACATCTATTTGTTGATTGATTTGCCACTGTTTTACATAACTATATAATTTTGGTAGACTATTACATCTCCATATGTGTACATGCTTCATTCACCCTCCACCAAAACTCCAGTATCAAACACCTACAAGCTCCCTCTCCTATCTCCTTCTGTCTCTCTCCATCCCCTCTAGTAACCAATGTATTTTTTACATAGTCTAAGAATTGTTTTTGCTGTGTCTTGCCAGGTTTTTTGTTTTTATTTATATTCTTCAAATGAGTAAAACCACCCAATAATCATCTCTCACTCTGTGACTTATTTCATCTAGCATAATAACTAATCTTAAGATTTCATCCATCCAAAAAGGCACTATTTTATATTTTTAAATAGTTGAGTAATAACCCATGAGTGTGTGTGTATATATATGTGTGTGTGTGAATATATATGTATGTGCATATATATACATATGCATATATTTTCCATGATAAATGTATATAATTTATTTATGCAAATATCTGTTGATGGGCATTTAGTTTAGTTTTATGAATTGGCTATTTGAATAATGCTTCTATGAACATATGAGTGCACAAATTTTTTCAAATCAATGTTTTCATATTGTTTAGGAAATAATTAGAAGTGGTACTGCTGGAGTATTGGTATTTCCATTTCTCTCTCTCTCTCTCTCTCTCCATGATAACACACTTGGCTGCACCAAATGACATACCCATAACAATGCTTATACACATGAGCTTACATAGTTTGCTTATTCTCCATGTCCTCGCCAACATTTGCTCTTCTTATTCATTTTGTTATGGGCCATTTTCACAAGGATCAGTTTATGTTTCATTGTAGTTTTGTTTTGCATTTCCTTTATAGTAAATGATGTTGAACTTTTTCATGTGCCTGTAGGTTAAGTGAATGTCTTCTTTGGAGAAGAATATATTTGAGTCTTTTCTCCATTTTTGGATTGGGTTACTTGTGTTGTTGTCTTTGAGTTTTATGAATTCTTTACATATTTAAGAAATTAACTCCTTGTTTGAGTTTTATGATGTGCAAATGTCTCCTCCTATTCTGTAAATTGCCTTTTTGTGTATGTATGTGGTGGTCTCATTCATAGTATAAAAGTTTTTTATTTTGGTATAGTCCCATTTGTTTCTTTTTGCATTCATTTCCCTTTCCACTGATGTTGTGTCCCCAATTATATCTCTGTAATTGATGTATCACTATGTTTTCTTTTCTATGTTTTATGACTTCAGCTCTCATACCCGTCTTCAATTTATCTCTTGCATCATGGAAAGTTTTGTAAATGTCTATTAAGTTCATCTTATCCATTACTTTACATAAGGTCATAGTACCTGTTCACTTTTTGTCTGGATGATGTATCCATTGATGTGTGGTGTGTTGAAATATTCAATTACTGTGCTGCTGTCAATGTGCTGCATTAGGTCTCTTAACAGACCTAAATAGATATATATGAATGCTCCTGTTGGGTGCATAAATATTGATGATAGTTTTATCTTCTAGATGACTGTTATATTGATAATTATGTAGTGCCTGCCATTGTCACTAATCAACTTTTTATTGGCTGAAAGTCTAATTTATCAGATATCAGTTCCTGCTTTTTCTGTTATTGACTTAAAATGATCTGCCTCAGCCTTTTACTTTAAGTGTATACATGTATACACACACAAATACACATATATACATATATAGTCATACATATATATTCATATGCTCTCATATTTTTTACTTCTTAGGACTTCTTTTAATTTTTTTTAATTACAAGTTCATATTCATATTTAATGAATGTCAACTCTTTCCTTAGTTCTCTGAAGTCATTAATGATATCATTTGTTAGTTCATGATCTGTATTTCCTCCAAGTCAATTTTTTTGTTTATTTGGTGTCTTTCACAGTAGAGAACTTCAAAATTCCATGCATTTTTACTATGGCCAAGATGTTCATTGTTGGGTGAGATTTTTAAGTGCAGATTGGACACTATGTGCATGTGTACAGTACTTGTTGATATTGGATACGTGATAAGGTGATCTAACGGATCACTTCAATGGAGGTGTTTATGGATCCTTTCTCTCAAGCAGAGATCAGAATCTTCACTGTCTACAATCAGGCACCCTGTGCCTTGTGTGCCCTGACTTGGCAGAATTTATTAAAGAAGAAACCTGCAGACTACTTATGTAGAACAGAGTTGTGAAATGGATCTGGTAGCTAAATTGCTTTTTGTATTTCAATACATATTTCATTTTTAGTTCTACTTCAAGCACAGGTATGTGCATGTTACAAGGTTCAAGTATTTTGGGAGCCATGTTTTCCTTCTGGGGTTACATTCATGGCCTATTGAGGTAGTTGTCACTTGTCTAGCTCTTTCTTGTTTTTGCTATAGAAAGAGCCTTTGTGAATTTTTGCATTTTTGTGGTTTTTTTTTTTTCATTTTGCCATCATTCTAGTGGAGAAATCTTGAGTTTATCCATCATATTTAATGGGAAGTTTTCAAGTACTTTTCAGACAATCTTGTTTATAAATAGAGTTTCATTACAGAATTAATGACATTTGCTTATTTAGCAACAATGTTTGTAGAGACTAATATTTATTGCTATGTATATCCTCAACACTATTCCTACTTTGGCAGTAACTCATATCTGTAGACTTGTGCAATGTGTTAGACTTATGTGAATAGTTATGTCAATATGATTGATGAGCAGACACACTTAATATTTTCATCAGTCATTTAAATGATGACAGATATATGCAGTACACATAAATTAAATTCACTGATAGCATGGGTCACTGGGTACTTGGAAAAAAAGTCAGAAAAGTATTTAGCTTGTTGAAAGGAGAGGCAAATGACAGATGCTCATAAAAAAGAAAAATTAAATCCAGATTAATTGGTTAGTGTACATTGGCTGTGTTTGAAAATGGAAGGAAAAGACTTGTAACTAATGACAAACTAATCATGCATCAGCAATATATACATTATATATTTTTACATATTAAAGCAAGTTTTTTTTTATCAACAAGAAAACAATGTGATTAAAAAGCTCATTAATTATTCTAGAATCAAAACTACTCAGGTATTTAGCACAGTTTTGGTAAGGGGTCAATTATTTCAGCAAGACATGGACACTTTGGAAAAACTTCAGAAGAAAATAGTGAAAAAACCCCCCAGATGTACAGTTTGAGTGGAAAACATTAAAAAATTGTAGTCATGTAATCTGATGAGGGAAAGACCAAGAAGGGATAGGTCAAATGAAAGAACTATGTTTTCGGGAAGCAAAGCACTATCTCTCCCCTCTTCTCCATTTATCATATGGAATGAATAAAAGGAAAATTCCTAGTTTGTAGTTTCCTATTTTTGTCTATAAATAAGGCATGCCTAATCGTCCGAGGCAAAGAGTGTTTGTTACTGACTGAGCAGAGGTGGCTAGAGGCGGAGACTTCAGATGCCAAGGTCTCTAAGCATGAGATTGCAGACTCAGAGATTTCCTTATCTTCCCTTACCATTGGCATGCTCTTCAGTGAACCATTTGATCTCTCCATGTTTGCATTTTTTCCTCTACAAAGCAAAAAATTATCCTGCACCTCAATTCCTACAGTATCATTGTGATAAAGAAGGGAGATTACAAGGAAGTTCTATTTCTGTCACTTGCCAGAAATCCAGAAATCCATCCTTTCTCTGGGACAGGCATTGGCTAGGCACCTAACTCACAGAGACTGTCCCAGAATGGGAGGACAGCAAAGAAGTTGAATGCACTGAGAGCAGTGTGAGAGGCTTCTAGCCCGGCTGAATTTCTTAGTGTACACACGAATATCTTTGGTCATACTATTCTGGTCTTCCAAACTTTATATTCCTCATCTTTAAAATGAAAATCCTAAAACTAATGATTCAGATATGATAGAATTTAAGCAGGGATTGAAAATTTAAGCAGGGTTGAATTTAAGCAGGGGTAAATGCTCAGTAAACTTGATGGTTAACCTAAATCAGAACGTGTAGGGAAACTAGATCATCTTTAATTCTAAGCACTCTTTGGTTCTGGAGACATGATTTATATTTACCCTCTGACTTAGAGGTGAGGCAGAGACTAAGATGTGTGAGAGTCATATTTCTCCCTCCAGCTTTTCCTATGGCAGCTGGGTTTCATCTCACGAGAACCTAACAGTCAGCAACCTTGAGACATCAGCTTAGGCCTCATAATAACAAGTCACTAAAAAAAATAGGCAAGATTGTTGAACCAGGGATGGTTTATAAGATTTTGCTATATTATCCTTCTCTACTTTTGTGTGTGTTTGAGAATTTCATAATGAAAAAAGAAGAAGCCACAGGGAGCCTAGGTGTTTGCTATGAGAAAGCTCATTTTCTTTTACTAACTGCTATACCAGGCTTGAAAGTGCTTGTGCCACTCACAGGGAGAGGAAATCATTGCTTCTTTTCCCCATAAAGCCCTAGGAGATGTCAGAGTGCTTCTTCTGAGAGCTAACTCAGACTTCTCTTCCCTCTGCAGTTAAGAAAATGTCTGGTTAATATTTCATTACTGGACTTGACCTTTTACCTCTAGAGTCAATGTAGAACAGTGTGTAAACTAGTATCCAAAAGCCATGCCTTCCAGGTCCAGTTCCTCCATTTACCAGCAAGTTCTGGAGCACAGGAAACATTCAGTGCTCCCTCTGGGCCAGGTCCTGGACAATGGTCATATATTATTTGGTGTGTAACATATGTAGAATAGAGATCACCTCTGCCTACATCAGGGGTTGTTTTGTGACTGAAGCAAGGTAGTACATGTAAGTAATTAGGAAATTTATATATCTTATAAATAAATAAGATAGTATACAATTTAATATTAACCTGTATCCTTAAAATTTTAATATTAAAAAGTCTTTTAACAAAAATTTTCTAATAAATAATTTTTCAAAAGGACTGACATGATAGACTTAAGTTTCCACAAGGATTTATTGAAAGTCTTTACCATTCAAGTTGTAAACCAGACAGTATGAATAATGACTGATTGAGTCATTATATATTCTAATGAAAGTATCATTATACATATGGATTGAAAAATGGACTTATCTAAGACTTTCTTAAGAATTTATTTCACAAAATTGTAACACATGATTGATTTGTATGAAATACATAATTCTTGTCCCAGGGACAGTGACTGGGCATTATCCCACTAGTATTACTGAGTGATTTTACTTTAGCTCAAAAGAAGAGAAGAAAGTCAACTGCAGCTTTGACAAATAATTATACTTTGTTTAATAGCAATAGTTATCTACAGGCTGTTTAATTTGAAAGGAACATCAGTCATACAAATTTCACATAGATTGAAAATGAGGGAAGGAAAACATCTGTCAAGTGAGAAAGGACTAAATTACTAGAATTAAGGAAAATAAATTATTATAATGCTCAGTAGAAATATAGTTAGGATACAATGCAAAATTAAAAAAATAAAAATATTTTGACATAAAGTTAAAATACTTAAATACTAAATTGGTTTTATTTTCATTTGGCAAATTTAGAAAATCTGATAATACACTGAGTGGTATGTACAGCTACTCTCAGTAAAATTTTAATCCCTCTTTGGAAATAAACCAATGATAATGCTATGTCCCCTCCATGGACCATAATTTCTGAAGTCAGCTAAGACCACCTTGATGTGAGAGAGACTGTTTGGGGCGACAATGCTCTTGGGTTTGAAAACTGATGATATGAATAAATTTGACAACCCAGTTTTTGCCTCTTGGTAGTCAACCTTTTGTTTGTTTCCTTACTTAGGAAGAGAATTGTAATCTTCCAGTTTCATAAGTATGCATAGTTGCACTGAAATGATTACATGTGTCTATAATCTGAAAGAAATTTTGTCAATCTTAGAAGACATCAGATAATAATAGAAATGAATTCTGAGAATTAACTTTGGAGAAATCAAACCCAGTGCAGGTACATGGCTCACTCCACATCAACCAGCTTCTTAGCACCAAAGTTGTATTTTCAAAATGAGGGGGTTGTGTTGCAGCCACTCCAGTCCTCCCTTTGCTACATGAACACTGGAGAGCTTACTAGCTTTAGAGTACTACCACCAACCTCATAAAGCTCTTTCTTTCTATTGATTTTTTTTTTTTACTTTGTAGAGAACCTGTCTTGAAAAAAAAAAATGAGTGTATACTGAAATTACTATAAAATATTGGTTTCTTTTTATAATTTAGTGAAATAGTTGGGAAGACTGGCTATTAATTTTAGAAGATAGAAGATGTAATAAACCGATGAAATTAGAATAGAAAAACATGTCTTAGAGAAAAATAATATAGCTCTCTTTCTTAGCAAGGAAACAAACAAAAGGTTGAATACCAAGAGCTATAAACTTGATTGTCACATTCATGCTGCCAGCAGTCTTCAAACCCCAGAGCACAGGAGAAGGTTCCCAACTAATCACTCTCACATTGATGTGGGCTTAGCTGGCTTAGCAGCCAATTTATGTTGAGACACATCATTATGACTGGCATTTTAGGATGCAAAAGCTAATCAGATAATTCAGCATAAAAAGGTAATTACTTTGTGGTTTTACCAGATATTTATGTGATGCTAGAAAGTAAACTCTAAACAATGTAGCATAGTAGCATGGTGTTTTATTTTTTTCTTTCAAATAATGCAAATCTCATTTTTTTCCTAATTTTATTTTATTGTGGTAACATTGGTTTACAACACTGTATTTGACTTAGAAGTATAGGATCACCCCTTTCAGGTGTTGTTACCACATCACCCCCAACTGCAAGACATTAAAAGTCCTTCACTACAGTCTGTTGAGCACTCTCCCTACTTTCCTCTCTCCTCTCTGCCGCCCTCTCTGGTAGTCACAAATCAATAATCAGAATCCAAGGGTACGTTACTGGTTTGTTTGTATTATTTTATTTTTAGTGAGGTAGTATTGGGATACCCTCATTAAGCATTGCCACTACAGCACACATACCACCAAAATCACCCACATCCTACCCTCATAGTCCATTGTGTTCCCTTCCCTCTTGGCTCTTACTCCTGCCCCAATCCTTTCCCTCCTCTGGATGCTTGAGTTTTGATTTCATTCTCTTCTAGTACAACCAACATTTCCGTGTTGATTTTGCAAACTGGCATGATACTATACAGAGTTATTTTTTAGTAGTTTTTTTTTAATGGAATCATTAGGACTTTCTATAGATATTGCCAAGTCATCAACAAATAATGATAGATTTACTTCTTTTCCAGGTTGGATTTCATCTATAGCTTTCTCTTGTCTAATTGCTCTAGTTAGGACTTCTAATAATACATGGAATAAAAGTGGTAAAAGTGAACATACTTTTCTTAGTAGAAAAAGCTTTCTATTTTTTACCATTGTGATTGATGTGAACTGTGGGTTTGTCATATATGGTCGTCACTAGATTGAGATATGTTCCATCCCTATTTTTTGAGGATTTTTAAAATCATAAATGGGTGTTGAATCTTATCAAATGTTTTCTCAGCATCTATTGATAATGACCGTATGACTTTTATCATTCCTTTTGTTGGTCTGGTAAATGGCACTGATTAATTTTTGTTTTTTACTTCCCTGGGATAATTCCCATTTAGTCATGGTGTATGATTCTTTTAAGGTATTGTTGAATTCAGTTGAGGATTTTTGCAACTATGTTCATCAGGGAAATTGGTCTGTAATTTTCCTTTTGTGTGGTGTTTTTGTCTGATTATGTTGTTCTCATAAAATCTGTTTGGAAGTATTCCCTCTTTCTCATTTTTTTTTTTGGAACAGCTTATGAAACATAGGTAACAGTATTTTCAGGTGTGGTAGAATTCACTGGTCAAACTGTCTGGTACTGGACTTTTGTTTTTTGTAAGACTTTGATTACTCTTCCAATTTCCTTGCTTGTAGTCAGTCTATTAACATTTTCTATTTCTAAGTGATTTCCTCTTGGATACTTGTATATTTCTAAGAATTAGGTTATTCAACTCTCTGTCATACAAATGTGCATAGTAATCTTTTAAGAACCTCTTAATTTCTGAGATGTCTGTTGTCACTTCTTTTCATTTCTGATTCTAGTTGTTGTTTTCTTCCCTTTTGTCGTTGTGAACCTAGCTAGAGATTTGTCTATTTTGTTCATTTTAAAAGAGAACAGCTTTTGGTATCATTGAGCCTTTGAACTATCTTTTGTTCATATCTATTTAATTTATATGTGCTCTAATTTTTGTTCTTTCTATCCTCAGTTCCTCTCCCTATTCCCTCCCTCCCTCCCTCCCTCCCTCCCTCCCTCCCTCCCTCCCTCCCTTCCTTCCGGCTTTTTTGTGTTCTCTTCTTTTCCTAGATTATTCAGTGATTTTTTTTTTCTGTTTCTCTTTCTTCTTCCACTTGGATTCTTTGTGCAGTCTCTTCTTTGAAATCATTAATTCCATCTTCTATTTGGTCTATTCTACTTCCGTAGCTTTGTCCAGTATTTTTTAATCTTTTCTGTTGAACTTAACAGACAAACAGTCCCATAAGGTGAGGAAAATTAGAGTTATTGTAAAAAAAAGCAAAACAAAAATAAAAACCCTATCATAACCAATACAAGACATTTCAATTAATAAGCTAAATATCTGGAACAACAGGGCAGAAAAATCACACAGGTGTATTGTGGAATTGTTGAGTCAAAAGATTTTTAATACTTTGAAAAAACTCCATACTATTTTCCATAAAGGGCTGGATGACTCTAGAGTCCCACAACCAGCAATTGCCAGCAATTGTTGTTTCTGGTCTTTTTGATATAAGCCATTTTCACAGGTGTGAGGTGGTATCTTGTGGTTTTGATTTGTATTTCCCTGATGATAAGTGATGATGAACGTTTTTTAAAAATGTGTTTAAAAATAATTCTTATTATTTTACAGTACATTTCTGTATTGTATGTACTTTACAGTACCATAATATAATGGTGTATTTCCTATGTGTCCTATCCTTAAATAAGTGGGAATAAAACTAAGTTTTGTCTTATTTACTTGATGTGATTTCAATTTTCTTGAGTTACTGAGACTTATTTAGTGACCCAGAATGTGACCTTTGCTGGGAAATGTTCCATGTGTACTTGAAAAGAAGGTGTACTGGGCCTCCCCGGTGGCGCAGTGGGTTAAGCAACGCACTGTGAGGCAAACCGCAGTCACTGCAGCACGAGTTCAATCCCTGCTGCTGGCCAGGGAGGGGA
>JAGFMF010011712.1:4210695-4223734 GCA_019455555.1 Galemys pyrenaicus | reverse complement strand
TGCTCTCTGTGGTGAATCCTCTCACCACCCCCACACCTCTGGCCTGTACCCCAGTGCTTGTATGCATAAATAAATAAATCTTAAAAAAAAAAAAAGAAAAGAAGGTGTACTAGTTTTTGAGGTGGGAGTGTGGTCCCCTATAAATGTCTAGTCGACCTTTTCATATCTACTCCTAATTTAAGGCAACTTTCCTTATCATCTGGTTGATCTGTTTGTTGATGTGAGGGTTTTGAAGTAACTCCCCTACCACTTTTGTGTTCAGGCCAATAGCATTTTTAGGTTTATTCATAGTTGTTATATATATATCTTGGTGCTCCTTTTTGATATGTGTGTGAGTGTGTGTAAATATAAAACACACACACACACATATAAAACTTTCTGAGACTTGGTTACCTTTGGAACTTGGAAGTGTCTCCTGGAGACATCAGAAAGTTTGGTTTTGTATTTGAATCTAACTGTAACCAGTGGCTAAAGCCAAAAACACTGTTAAGGGTTGTACCCCCTAGAGGGGGTTGCTTGTGAGGATAGATAGCCTCCGGGAAAATACTAAAAAGTGTTGCATTTTGGGATGGAGCGATTGATAAGAAATACAAGTGACTACAAAAGGGGGCAGACTCATTCAGTCTTTAGGATTTCAGCCATTTTCAGACCTTCAGCATTTGGGTCAGTGGATTTTGGCCCTCACCTCACTGATCTTCCAGAAGGTTGTTGTGGGCTTCTGAAGGTGGAGGTAAAAGTCTGAGGCTTTGCAAGTAGCCAAGTGACTGAAACTGTTTTCTGTTTTTGCTGCTGTTGTGGCTTGGTGGAGAAGGTAAAGACCCTGGTGCAGGTGCCTTGTCGAGCTGTTCAGATCCTGCTGTTTTTGAGTGTCACTTGTCTGGCGCTGAGCTCGGGACTCTCAACAGATCAAGGAATGTCTGTTGTATCTCCTGCCGTCTTCACAAATTAAAACCTGGCCTATAGTATGGCTGCCACATGTCCACAGTGACAAAAAGATGCCATCTTAGACATGTGGCCTGTTGTTCAAAAAAGGAGCCTCGTGTCCTCAGTGGCAAGAAGATGCCATCTTAGACATGTGGCTTGTTTGGGAGAGGAATTCCAAGTCAAATGAAACTCCAGGAACTCCAGAAAGATGCCATTTTAGCTGTTTTTGTTTAGGACTAAAAAGCACTGGACACTGCTTTGGGTGAGGTAAATGGCCATTGTTGGCCTCAATAACTCTTTATTTCTCCCTAGTTTATTAAATAAATCTCCATGTTGTTGTTCTCTGATCCTAAGTAGTCTTACAATTGTGCACACAGGTAAAAAACTTAGACAGTGACTAGTAAACTACTTGAACAGTGTCATTGGCAAGTTTTAGTACCCCTTGCCGCTCTGTATCATAACCACCCACTCTGTGCCTTTTGATCAATAAATTCAGTACAATACAATTAAGTAAAATAAAAGGGTTTTTAAGGACTTAAAATGCATCATGTATGCTTTTCCTGTTCACCGGCATAATTTTTGGCAGTTGTTTTCTTTGTTTTAATATTGTTTTTTAAAATTTTCTGGCTGTTTTTGTGTGATAATAAGTTGGGGTGCATTCTTAAGTTGTCATTTGAACATTTTTCTATATTTTAAGTCATATGCCCTTGGGGAGGGGTGTGGACCAGCAATCACCACCTGATTTTCTTAGTATGCTATGTGTATATTTACACAACACGGAATCGTTTACCAGCTTTCTCCTTTTAAAGCCATTTACTTTATATGGACCTCAGTTTCCTCATTTGTAAAACAGAGATAAAGTATTCTCACTGTTTTTATTTAAGATGTAAGTGAGGTTTTGAGTAGGAAAAGTCTCTGTGAAGTGAGAAGTAGGTCTTGGCCAGGACCTGTATAACAGGCTTGTGTGATCTCTTACCACTAGATAGCAGAGTGGAGGCACCAAGTTGGTTCACCCTACACTGAACCAGGTGACCTTAGCTGTTTTAAATTCTAATGCCAGCTTTTGTTTTGTTTCCACATTCCTTATCCACCTTTCTGATTCTACCTCCTTAGTTTCCAAGACCTCCATATTGGCATTTTCAAATTCTCCTTTTCAACTGTCAAAGGAAGAATTTTTGGCCATATGTTTGCAATTGTCTGCACCTATTGCCTAGCTCCTTTGCTGGCTCACTTACATTGACCACTCAAGAGGGAAGACAAGCATCTCATCCCAGAGGGCTTGGCTCCCATTCCTGCCAATCTAAGAGCAAATACCATGAAACTTTTTCATGCCCATATGTCTCTTGTCATATTTTGGAAGACTGACATTAAGGACAGCCTTGGGGGATTAAGTGTCAAGGTAAAACACACTACCTCCAGTACCTTGGAAATCAGTTTACATTCAGTGTAAACTCACTGGAGTTTAGGCGGTTAGTACTTTATAAAGGATTTCAAAATTCTATAATTTCTGTGATCAGAACAATAGTTAGGTATATAGTTTTTAAGTTTGTTTTTTAAATTCCCCATAAGAAACCAAATACAACCAAAGCATGGAGGAATATATCAGTGGTACCTTCTAGATTTGGAGCAGGGCTGAGCATTGATAAAAATGCTCCAAATCAATGACCATTCTTCCAAACAGGCAAAGTAGATGGTCTTTTAAAGATGGATTAAAAAAACAAGGGTGAAAATTTTTCTTTTTAAGAATGTTTTCTTCAGAGGCTAACTGAATGCTCAGATTTCCACCAGCTGAGTTTAAGCCATTCCTTTGTGTGCTCCATAAAAGTGAATGTCTCATAGGTTAGGTTTTCATATCAATTGGTTTTATATTTACTATGTTAGCATGAGAAATGGACCCATGGATCCAGTAAGCTAAATAAATTAAGTCAAGTGGTAGGTAGGTCAAATTAAGCCCTTGAATATGGGTCAGAGTACTGAATATTTCTGAGAAAGAAGAGAGACCAGAGTAGTAGATGGTACCCAAAAATACTGAGTGTCTACAAAGAAGGTAGGGTTGTGTAGGTTTAAGTTAATAAGTTAAATGTAGTAATTTATATCAATCTTTTGGCTCAGAGCCAGATAAAGAGTACATTATTATTGTTGTTATTATTACAATATTCTTTGAAGATTGATACTGGGACTTCAACAGAGAACAATACAGATTTGGTTCTGGCCCTCAGGTTGCTGAATTTGGGCAACTAGCCAAAAATTAGAGTGCTTGGTAAGTACTATGCTGGAAGAAGATCAAAATAGGTTATTAGGGGAACAAGGGGCAGAAGCTTCCAGAAACCTGACTAGAAGAACTTTCCAGTGAAGGTGATTTTCTGTTACAAGGGATGGGTGATGTGGGGAAAAAGAAGATTTTCAAAAACAGGGAACACTATATATGAAAATCCAGAACTGAGATAAATCAGGACATGTGCCAGGAGCTAAAAGGACTTTAGTTGCTGGAGAGAAATTAAGTAGGTCACTGTTTTGAAATGAGACTGAAGAGGATGGTAACAAAAAGGAAGGATGGAATATAGTGGTACAAATGACATTTTATACAAATATTCCCTACCTTTTGTAAGTTTGCATTATGCCATTTTTTTAAATAAAATTTTACCTTAGAATCTGTTTTTGCTAACTGAAAGAAATCCAAAGAGGATTATGCATTTATGACAAAATGTGAAAAGCGAAAAAGTGGAGTGGAGTGTTAGTACATACTTCCATAAAAGTGACACCACAGTGTTCCTTTGTGAGAACTATACTTGGCATCTAGTGTAAGCTGACAATGATGATGTGGAAGAGAGCTTAGTAACCCATGACCAAGGACTGACAGATGAAGAGATAATGCAACTGCAATAGGAAAGGATTGCCATACAAACAAAACACAATCGAGAACGACCCCACAGTGAAGTCCTCCAGGAATTGGATTAGTACCTATCAATACTGACCATACCATAAATAAAACAAATCTAAAAATATTTTCTATTCCTTTAAAAATAACAGTAACAAATACATTGCATATTAACATAAGCAATATATTTTTATGAAAAATAATTATGATGTCCTAATCAAAAAAAAATGAAAAGAATGGCATTGGTTTTCTTTCCTCCTACATTTCTTTAATCTATAGTTTAATAAAAGAGAGGTGAATTCTGTATTTGCTTCTGCATGCTGGTTTGTAAGTTCTTCCACTTGAATAAGTTAAAATTCAGGCTTATATGAATTTGTTGTTGGGGAAGAGAAATGTTTTAATAAAATTGTAGTTAGTTGTGGATATTATTTTTTATAATGTCAAAACTTGACAAACAGTAGTCGCCAAATGTTTCTGGCAATAGGCATATCAATGATTTTGTACCTGAGGGCAGAAAGAGCACAAGGGACTAAGGTGATGGTGCACTGGTGAAATGGTGGTGGGAAATCCATGGGGACCACAACTGATGTCAAATATATATAAATAAAGAAAAAGAATAATTATGTACCCTGTTACATGAAAATGAATCATTCTACTTTGCTTTTTGAATGAACATTTTGCTCATATATGGGAAATTTATAGAAAATATTTGTTAACTGAGTTACGTTGGGCTTTCAAATGAAGTTAATAGTACTTCCAATCTCATCAGAGAAGTCTTAAAATGTTGTCATGTTCCTACTGGTAAATACTAGTTTGCTTTTATATTTTTAAGATTTATTTTTATTTATTTATTTATACATACAAGAACTGGGGTGTAGACCAGGGAGGTGCAGGGAAGCAGATTCACCAGAGATAAAGTGGGGTGCAAAACAGGCAGTTCTATTGAGATACACTGCTGAGGGGAGCAGCGGGTGAGACAGGAGAGGTTTGTTGCAACATGTGGGTTACCTCCCTGTCTGGGGATTGAACTCATTCTGCAGTGGCTGACGATAGCTTGATAGCACTGAGACTTAACCACTTTGCACCACCGGTGAGGCCCAATAGTAGTTTTCTTAAAGCCTACTTTAAATCTACTTTAAATCTCAGAGGTTATCATTGGAAGTATGTTAGTTTCCTTGAAGTGACAATCTTAATTCATTCGTTTTGAATAATATATTGCCAAATACCCAAGTGTGAGTAACTATAGTTTGTCATTGTTTGCTTCAAGTAAATAGTGTGCCATCAATGAGAGGTTCTTTGAGTTATTTTAAGTTCAAGTAATCTCACAGGTGCTCTTATTCTTGACTTAAACTTTGACCTTCCATACTTTATACTTCTTATTTTATTCTTCCCACAGATTATTGAAAGATGTATATCGAGTTTAAGGTTAAAAAAATCAGATGTTTTCTAAGTTCAAGAACATTCTTAAATGTGGGGACCTCCCTGGTGGCGCAATGAATTAAGCACCACACTAAGAAGTTAAACGCAGTCATGCAGCATGAGTTCGATCCCTGCTTCCAGCAAGGAAGGTGACCCACATAGTGCAGCAGACCTCTCCTGCCTTGCCTGCTGCTCCCCTCAGCAGTGTATTTCAGTCAATCTGCCTGTTCTGTTCCGTACTCTGTCACTGGTGAATCACACACACCTCTCCCCAACACATAAGCCTCTGGCCTGTCCTCCCTGTTCTTATATGCATAAATAAATAAATCTTTAAAAAAATTTAAAAAAGGACATTCTTAAATGTAACTGGTTAAAGTGAAGTAATTAATCATTAATTGACAGTTTGATGCCAGTGCCTTGATTCATGCTAAGGTGTCAAAATTTTATCCTCATTGCTTTTGTGCAATTAGTGCAAATGCCAATAAAATGAATTTTAAAAAAAATGGATGTTAGCCATATTTTGATCCATTAACCTCCTGAAAGAATTTCAGGTATACTCCAGGGTGCAGTCAATGTTGAGGATGACTGAACCTCCAGATTAATACCTCTCAAATTCTGATGCACACACGAATTACCTGGGAGGTCTTATTCAAATACAGATTCCAAACTGATGAGAGACTTAAACGGTGCATTCCTAACAAGTTTCCAGGTGAAGGTGATGTTTCCCATAGGTAATTTATAATTTGAATAACAAGACTCTAGACCCACACCATCCAACATGGCAACCACTAGCAACACGTGGCTACTTTAATTCAAATTTAAAGAAATTAAAATTAAATACAATTAAATATTCAATTAGTCATATTTGCCATATTTGAGTGCATGGAACTATCTGAGGTAGTCACACTGGGCACAACAAATGCAGTCAATTTCCATCATACAGAAGTCTAGTGGATAATAGTAATCTCAATTGTTTACATGGAATGATAAAGACAGCTTCATGTAACTGAATTCATTGAAACTTTAATCAGAAGGTATCCTTCAAAACTTCAAGGGGAATAATATATACATTATGAATAACTTTACCTTATTTTCTCATCTGTGCAAAATAATGGCAGATAATTTAGGATTTTAAAAAATGTCTTAAACTCAATAGCTCCAAGTGCCTGACTAATTTCTTATAAACTTCCTAGTGCCATGTCATTATAAAATATGTAAGCTGATATTACCTAGGCTGATGCATGATAGCTCATTTTTGTGGAAGAAAGGATTCTATTTAAAAGATATAATGATTAAGAGTAAGTGATATGGCAATAGAAAAATCCCCACCCACTGTAAGTGATTCTCATAAACAAAACGTGCTCCTCCATACAACTCACAAGGAACAATCTCAGGGAATAGGCCCCACTGGGGAGAGTAAAAGGTTATCCTCAAAGATTAGCAGGTGGGATAGAGTTTCTCCAGAGCACACACCGGCACAGACAACCTGCTGAGAGGCATTCCTTGGGGTTGACTTGGGTAGTTCTTGCTTTATGAGAACTGGCCAAGTTCTGCATACCCCACCTGGCTCAAGGAAACGTTCCAAGGTAGGCTTTCCAAAAACATTCCTACTCTGCAAAATATGCAAGCTGAGACAAGCCTAGTTGGAGTGAAAAGTAAATAAAAGCTAATACAATAAAATATGAAGAGGAAAGTGGGAGAGGCCAATCTTGATTATACTATGGGCTCTTCATTAGGCAGTTTCTATCATATCTATATTCATAGGCACAATTTACCATAGACTTGCAAAAAATAAGTTGTGAACATAGCACACTTGACACATAGCTTATTTGGAAGTATAAGAACATTTCAATCACAATCAAAAATGCTTTTTCAAATATTTGTTTTCAGTGTAGATATGTTGACACAAATGAAAAATTTACACACTGTCATTCCTCTCTCTTTAATGTACCTAATATACCACCATAAACTCTTAGAAGATGGATTATTCCATCAGTCTTGGCCACCGGTTTGCCAGTGACCAGAAACACATATTAAGTTCTCATAATTTAATAGTCCAGGATAGGTTCAAGTTATGCTTGTCAGTTCAGTTCTCATTTGGGGAATGTCTCTTGACTTTGAAGCTTTTCAGACCCATGCAAGGAACACTCTGGTGAACTCCTTTGAAATCTATATCTAGGAAACAGATTTTCCTATCATTGCATTAGTTGTCATGTTGGATTTTGAGAGCCTGTAACTAGTTTCACCATTTTTTCAGCTCCCACACTTCAATTTCAGAACCAAGTCTTACCTCTGTGGTCTGCCCTGATCCTAGAGTCAAATCTCAGTGGTCACTCAGCTGGGGAGCACTTTTTGTTAATTCACTGAAACAAAAATAGGGGGCCCTTAGTAAAAAGTAGGATTTCCTTTTGCTCTTTGAGATTTAGGTGGAGAGTGAGGGAAGACAGATATGCCAAACTAGATTGGCATTTTAATGAGATAGCCTTCTGTTTGAGTTCAGTGTTGGTGCCCCTTTGACGCTGATGTGACCTATTCATTCAGTTTATACCTCTTCGGGCCACATGTTTCAGTTAATCTACCTGCCTGGCCTTATGTTTATCTGTGGACTCCTGCTTTAGAGCACCAATCTCTTTTAGACTCATATCTAACATATCTCGGTATTAGAGTAAAAACTGTTCAGCTGTGCCATGGTCAGAAATGAGGAACTCGGTGGTCAGGTTCTCCTTTGCAACTTCTCAATAAACATTTGGCATGTACTGAGAACCTACCATTGTGCCAGGCCATGGGTTAGGTGCTAGCAAATAGTGAGCCTTCCAAACTTGTTTGCCAAATAAAAAATAAAGGAATATTGTATGGGATTTTTGTAACCAAATCTATATTTTATATTAGGACTAAAGAGAGGCTTAATATTAAATATAATGGTATAAATCCTGGAGGCAGCATAGTTTTTAGAACCTCCACCTGTTTTTACTTAAAGGCAAGATGGTTTACATGTTCATAAATCTGCATATGGATTTTGATTTGTTTTTCAATAGTTCTGCATAATCATCTTAAATGTTAATGTGTTATATTGTATAGGATCTTAGACATAGAACCATGAATTTTTAGACATAATAGTTTACTTAAGGGACTTCCCAAGATTAATTTTCTCCATAATCAAGTTTTACCTTACAAGCTAACTCTCATATCAAATGTCAGATAAGATGCTATTCTACATTTATGAACAATTCTAGATAGTAAAATTACATCAAAAATGTATTTTGTCAAGAAATAGACAAGTATATCATGATAAACAAGAGATGAAGTTTTAATCCTGAGTAGTTTGAAATGAGACAGCTAGTTCTTCCTTTTTTCTTCCAAAATTTATATCACTTGATACAATTATTAGATACAATTATTACAGAAATTATTAATGAAGTGCTTGCTTTTCAGCTAAAACCTGCAAGGTTACAAGGGGTGTTAATTTGATTTGCGGCTGGTTTAATTTTTTCCAGTAAGAACAAATGTCATAAACTACTTGCTCTCAGAAAGAACAGCTCATCCTCAGCCATAGATAAACAAAGATGGCAGATATTTACAAATATGTTAAGTGACTATTCAATACATTCCAACCATAGAAGCAGTTAAGCTACTTAAGAATGCATTTTGTAATGAGCTCAGTCTTCAAATATAACATTCTACCTAAATCTGGGCTTCCTTCTGCAGACTCTAGTGAGGTCCCATTGGATAATGCAATCAATTGGTAGCAGTTGCCCTGAAAGTGTACTAGGATAAATAACATTACTCAAGTAGATTTTCACCAAATGCCTGTTTTCTTTAGGAGCTTATTTCTTAGATATGGTTATGTGATAGGTTGAAATTACAACCTGCAGAAGCACTTACTGGACACCTTCTTGTAATAGCCTGTTCACAGAGATTGGACAAAAAGTGTTCAGAGGACCTCACATGTACACTTTTACTGTCATCTTCAGATCTTTCTTCACCTACGTCCTGATTGAACCCATAATATGTTAAAAATATTGTTAAGTTGAAAATCGATTTGATATACTTAACCTACCAAACATCTTAGCCTAGCCTATTCTGTTCTCCCTTCCTTGTGCTCAGAACACTTACATTAGACTGTTGAGCAAAACTACTTAACACAAAGCTTATTTTATAATGAAATATTGAATGTCTCATGTAATTTATTGAATGCATTATTAGAAGTGAAAAATAGAATCATTGTGTGGGTTCTTGCTATTAACATTATTAATATATATCTCACTATTAAAATGTGTTATGTTGCTATTAACTTTTACATATGTCAGTATGAAAACACACAACTGAAAGTACACTGGGCTTGAGAAATGTTTGGAGCATGGAGTTAAAATTAATTGCTGTATGGTGGAGAGGGTACAGTGATAATCATCGCTGTGTGTCAAGTGTCAGTTAATCACCCTCATGATTAACTAGCTGGCTGGAAGCTAAGGCTCGCTGCTCTTGTCCAGCAGCAGGGAGAGTGTTGGGCTGCATATCAGTTGCCTAGGAAGCTATCAGAATTCTGAATTTAAAGTATGGTTTCTTCTGAATGCATATCACTTTCACACTATCATAAAATCAGACAGTTGTATGTTAAACCAGGAACCACCTGTATTTAAATATGTGGTTTAACATCATTTTTAATGACAATGAATGAAAGCACATGTCCGACAGCTTGCACTTAAATCCTTTTACTACACATCATCAACTGAGTTGATGTTTAACCTCTTCTCTAGAAACTTGTCATTTGTTTGTGAATAACATAATTATAGTGCATTGGAGTCTTTGTTAAAGATGTTATTTTGTCTGCCATACAACTTACATATCACCTGTTCAAACCTTGTTTTAGTTCTTATTAAATATGTGGAAGCTCAGAAAAGTTCCCCGAACCCCTCTAGCTTCAGAAAAGACATACTTGCAATTTAAAGCACAGGAATATTTTTTTAAAATAGATTTTATTTATTTATGCATACAAGAGCTGGGGTACAGGCCAGAGTCACCAGAGGTGAGAGGATTCACCAGACAGAGTGGGGAGCAGAACAGGCAGGCTGACTGAAACACTGCTGAGGGAGCAGCGGGCGGGGCAGGAGAGGTCTGCTGTGCCATGTGGGTCCCCTCCCTGGCTGGCAGCAGGGATCGAACTCTTGCTGCAGTGGCTGCAGTTTGCTTCATAGTGCGTTGCTTAACCTGCTGCGCCACCAGGGAGGCCCAGGAATATTTTTTTTAATGCAGAACTTAGAATATCCCTATTTGATGTACAATTAAATACTTCAGCCATAGATTAACTGCCATTAACTGTTTTAAAGGCAACCTACTCGACATGTTAACTCTCTCATATAGCTTTCTAGATTTCCCCCCGAGTCTTCTGAGTGACCAGTCCATGGATTTCAGTGAATTGTGCTGGTCAGTCTCCATCAGAACTGTTGCCACTGTGTGAAGACTTTCTGTTTGCTCTCAGCTTTTGTATGTTGCTAGAAACTCACTGGTACAATTTTTGTATCATTTACTCCAGTTCCATCATTTCAGAAATGAAGAAAGTGAGAGGTCAAGAGAAATGAAATGACTTGGTTAAAAATCTGAAGTTAGTATGTGATGGAGGTTAGTAGGTGAGAACCCTTAAAACCAGGGTCTTTTTTGGCTGTCCTCTACAGTGCCTCCAGTACTTATCTACAGCTTCTGGTTTTGAACAGCCTAGATGAGGAATAATGAAACATCCATTCTGCTGGGTGTTTAGGATAAATCCTCTAGAGTGACCCATGTATCCATGTTTGTTCATTTCTAGTGAACTCGTTCAGCACTCTTTCCAAGGGAACTCATACTCCTCATAGGGAAAGGAGATTTTTTTCAAGATTTATTTTATTTATTTATACATACAAGAGCTTGGGTATAGGCCAGAGGTGCAGGGGCCAGGGGGTGGAGGGTGAGAGAACTCATCAGAGACAGAGTGAGGAGCAGAACAGTCAGACTAACTGAAATACACTGCTGAGGGAAGCAGTAGGCAAGACAGGAGAGGTCTGCTGTACCATGTGGGTTACCGCCCTGGCCGGGGATCAAACTCATGTTGCACTGACTACAGATCGCTTCATAGGGCTGAGAGTTAATCCTTTGCACAATTAGGGAGGTCCCCGAGAGGGGAGACTGTTGATTGGAGAGCCCATGTTGGTCCAGCTCTTATGTAAAATGTTTCTTCATATTGACTCTGGTATTAGTTAAAGTGAACAGAGCATCATATTTAATATTCATGTTGTCTGTGTAAGGAAATTAAGTATGAAAATCAGACAATGTGGCTTCAAATATAATCTATCACATCAATCATGGGGCCTTGAGTGGGTTTTTGTAATCTCTGTGGCTCACTTTCCTCATTCATAAGAGGGGGATAATAATAGTTTACAGCTGATAGATTTGACACAAGGAATAAATGAAATATTACACGCATAGCTTTGGAATAGTACCTGATACTTAGACATTATTGGTATATTTATAGTCTAATTTAGGATTTCTTACTGAAAAGCAGGCACATTTACATTACTGTACCATTATATATGTTATATAAACTATAAAAATAGAAACTAAAATTGATACTTTAAAATATTAAATAATTTTGGATGGCAGGAGACTGTCTTGCACATATATCCCTACTGGAAACTCTGGATACCACTGAATCACCAGATACCATTTATGGCCTATATTTTATGCTATTGTTTCCTTCAACTTTATTCCACAGTTGACCACAAACTGAACAAAGATTCAAAGAGGAACAAGATTCTTTCCGCTCCCAAAGCAGTCATTCCTATGATAACGTTGCTTTAATCAAATTTAGTGGTTTAAAGTGCTGATAAACTTAAAACATATATCTTCAGTAATTAACTATTTTCTCCCCATCTGGCACAGCAGAATTATTTTGTGGTGATTAGTCATAGACTGTAACAAATTATATTGTGTGCTCAATGGTTAGAATTTTTTTATTGTTTAAGTTTGAAGACTATAATTGCTTTTTCAGTGTCTTTGTTTTTATGATGATTTGTTTATAGATGGAACTGCATCAAAAGTTCTCTCATTTCTTTCTTTTCATATTTTTCAATTTGTCAGTGGAGGATTTTGCATATGGTCCTAGTTATATGGGGAACCAGAGACATTCCAATGAGATCTTGGATGTTCCATATGTCAGAGTCCCAGATGAACTGCAGATGATGCTAAAATGAGGGTTATCTTTCGATAGCTTTATATAAGACATATCAAGTATAATTTGAAAGATGATTAATGTTACAAGGACTAAGGTTATTTTTTCTCAGTTTTTTTTTTTTTTTTTTGTGGTTTTGGAAGTTGAGACATCTCCAAGATGATAAACATTGAAAATATAAA
This sequence comes from Galemys pyrenaicus, assembly GCA_019455555.1. Classification (NCBI taxonomy): domain Eukaryota; kingdom Metazoa; phylum Chordata; class Mammalia; order Eulipotyphla; family Talpidae; genus Galemys; species Galemys pyrenaicus. The sequence continues at coordinate 4,211,133 of JAGFMF010011712.1, read as the reverse complement.
TCCATTTTTAATTTAAGGATTTGAATTGATTGTTCATTTTCATTTTGGTAGAGGAAAAAAGTCATTGAATTAATAATGATATAATAAGCATGAATGTGCTATTGTAATTATTAGAAAGTTTTTTCGTAAGTTGTCACAGGTACAACTTTAAAAACAAATTATTATGTATCATTTTACATTGTTTGGATCCTATATCAAATTATCCTAGAGGTTATATATAGTATTTTATAGATAATATCTACCATATTTTACTTTAAAGATAAAAAAAGTCCTTTATTTTTGGTTAGCAAAGATTCACTCAATTATTCCAACCAAGAATTTTTTCTATGATGTTTTCTGATTTATTTATTTATTTTTTTAAAGATTTATTTATTTATGCATACAAGCACTGGGGTACAGGCCAGAGGTGTGGGAGGTGAGAGGATTCACCACAGACAG